>ML310227.1:0-51141 GCA_005239505.1 Nicotiana paniculata
CCTTGAGAAGCTCCAACCACCTCCTCTGATGCAAATTCAGATCCTTCTGCTTAAGCATATGCTCCAAGCTACGGTGATTAATGAAAATCTCACAATACACTCCATACAAATAATGACACCAAATCTTCAAGGCGTGAACAATAGCTGCTAGCTCAAGATCGTGCATTGGATAATTCTTCTCGTGCACCTTCAACTGTCTGGACGTGTAGGCAATCACCCTACCATCCTGCATTAAAATCGCTCCAACGCCAACTCTCGAGGCATCATAGTAAACTGTATAAGAACCTGAACCCGTAGGCAAAATCAATACCGGGGCTGTAGTCAAAGCTGACTTGAGCTTCTGAAATCTCTCCTCATACTCCTTAGTCCATCTGAACTGATCACCCTTCTGAGTCAGTCTGGTCATAGGTGCAGCGATAGATGAGAATCCCTCGATGAAACGACGATAGTACCCTGCCAAACCAAGGAAAATGTGAATCTCAGTAGCTGATGATAGTCTAGGACAACTCTGCACCGCCTCTACCTTCTTCAGATCAACCTGAGTACCCTCACTGGACACCACGTGCCCCAAGAATTCTACTGAATCAAGCCATAACTCACACTTCAAATTTGCATGCAATCTCTTCTCTCTCAAGATCTGAAGCACAACTCTCAAATGCAGCTCATGATCCTCACGAGATCGGGAATACACCAAGATATCGTCAATGAACACGATGATGAAAGAATCCAGATAAGGCCCAAATACATTGTGCATCAAGTGCATAAAGGCTGCTGGGGCGTTGGTCAGCCCAAATGACATAACCAGGAACTCATAATGACCATATCTAGTCTTGAAAGAAGTCTTCGGGATGTCTGGTCCCCGAATATTCAACTGATGATAACCGGAACGCAAGTCAATCTTAGAAAATGCCTTGGCACCCTGCAACTGATCAAATAAGTCATATATACGAGGCAAGGGATACCGATTCTTCACCGTAACTCTATTCAGTTGCCGATAATCAATACACATACGCATAGAACCATCCTTATTCTTTACGAACAACACCGGTGCACCCCAAGGTGACATACTAGGCCGAATGAACCCCTTATCTAGGAGTTCGTGAAGCTGCTCCTTTATTCCTTAAGCTCCGCTGGTGCCATATGATAACCAGAACCACGAAGCTGCTCGTCCTCTGGCATAACCAGAACCACGAAGTCCCGAATTGGAGCAACTGGCTGGGCTGGAACTGCCCCCGGTGCCTGTTGGTCCTGAGTACCTTGCTTAGGTGTCTAGGCAACTGGAGTCTGACTACCTCCCCCGGCCTGAGAAGTAGCGGCAACTGCTTGAGCGAGGGTGGTACACATAGTTAAGATCTAGGCCAAGGTCTCCTGAGACCTGGAATAACAATAGGCACTATCGGTGCCTGAACCTGCCCTGCTGGAGTATCTGTGGCCGGAACTGACCCTGAACAGTAGGGGAATCAATTGGCACTACCTTGGCTGTTGCACGGGCTGGCCCCTACCTCTACCACAGCCTCAACCTCTCACTGGTGTAGCTGCTGGTTGATCATCCTGATCGGTAGCGCGAGTCCTCACCATCTGTGAGAGAAGGAAACAACAGAAGTTTAGATTTCCAGAATCAACAAAATGGCACGACATAATTCAAGAAAATAAGATTGTTCCTAAGGGTTCCGCAGCCTCTCGAAGATAAGTACAGACGTCTCCGTATCGATCCGCAAGACTCTACTAAACCTGCTCATGACCGTTGAGTCCTATGTAACATAGGCTCTGATACCAAATTGTCACGACCCCAATCCTAAATAGGTCATGGTGGTGCCTATCGTGGAACTGGGCTAGCCAATAATCACATAATTACAGTTTCTTTCAAAAATCCCAACCTATTTCAACATTTCATAAGGCATATAGAATTTGCTAAATCCATTGGGCAAAATAAACAGTTAAAAAGTCTAAACCATACCCAAAACCCGGAGTCAACATGTCATGAGCATATAAGAAATATGCCAAAAGATATACTATTATAATACAAAACCTCTGAACGAATAACTAGATACAACATAAGAAGGGAAAACAGAGATGCTGCGAACGCTGAACAACTAACTCTATATCCCGAACTCCGGCTCCGCATGGAATAGATGGCTAACGCTCAGTATCAGCACCTGTATATGCACACAGGGGTGCATGGAGTAATGTGAGTACGCCAACTCAGTAGTAATGGAAATAAATCAAGTCACACATAAAAATCAATATCATTAGTTCACAATATGCACAAACTTTCTTCCCACAATATACACATAGATATATGAAATCAACATGCTTTAAAAGCCAACTTCAGTAAAATCCTTTGAAAAATGTGTTTTACAACAATTTCCGAAATAAAAATAACCGAAGGATTTAGTATAAAATGAAATAAATCATAAGTAGCCCCTCGGGAAAACACATGAAATAAATCGCCCCTCAGGAAGAACATCACTCAACACCTCACATCCACTCAGTATCAGCTCTCAGGCAACCTCACTGTCACTCATGCCTTCCAATCACTCATCACTCGACACTCGACACTCAGCACTCAGTAGGTACCTGCGCTCACTGGGAGTGTGTACAAACTCCAGAGGGGCTCCTTCAGCCCAAGCGTTGATATCAGGCCACATTGTAGCGTATCATATCCTCACAATCAGGCCCTCGGCCTCACTCAGTCGCAACCTCTCAAAAGCCCCTAGGGCGTATCAGTAAAACAAGGTACTCGACTGAAAATATCATTTTATCTCAAAATAGTGTAAATAAGGCTGAGTTTCAAAAATAGTTAAGCACAACATTACTGAGTGTAAACCATAAATCAACAGTGGGGAAGTATCAGTAAAAAGCCCCAAAGGGGTCTAACAAGTCGGCACGAGGCCCCAAACATGGCTTATAGCCCAAATATAGCAATAGTCTTTTGAACACAATTTAACATATGATTTAGATTAAAATACGCAACTCAATAGTTCCCGTGGAGAGGATCAAGTCCAATCCAAAAATCAGTGTGCGCCACATATTCGTCATCCGATATGTGCGCCATTCTAAAAATAATGATAAATATGGAGTCCGGGTTTCAGACCCTCAGGACAAGTTTTATAGCCATTACTTACCTCTAACGGGCCACAATACTAATCCGCGATGCTCTTGCCCCTCGAATTGGCTCCCGATTGCTCCGGATCTAGCCAAAACCAGATTAACATCATCAATATACGCTAAATGAACAAAACCCAATCGAAAACTATCAATTTATACAAAAATTTCGAAATTCGGATAAACATGAGCCCTGAGCCCATATCTCGGAATTCGATAAAATTTACATTACTAGAATCCTCTTTTTCCCACGATTCTGTACATACCAAGAACACTAAAATCGGACCATAATTTCCCACTCAAATCCTCAAAAGAAATTTCCAAATTCCATGCACCTTTCTTCCCCAAATTTGGGTTTAATTTCATTAATTTTCCGGTTTAATTACTTAGAAAAGGACATAGAAACGAGTTATGAAGTTGAAAATCTTACCTCCAAGTGATTCCCTTGATTTCCTCTTCAAACCCTCTCAAAAGATCTCCCAACTCGTTCAATAATGGAGGATAATGAGCTAACCTCGCACAAATGGCCTTTAAAACATTCTGCCCAACAATTAATTTTCCTCTGTGCGATCGCATTTCCAGCGATGCATTCGCGATGCACAGACCAGCCCACTCAATGCGTTCACTTATAAACACACGCGTTGGCATAACTCAAACACTCATTCCCTCACGCGCCTCAGAACACCCTATTCGATCGAAGACCTTACCCACGCGATCGCACTGCACACAAGACTCACTGTATGCGATCGCGGCCTCCACCCATGCGATCGCACTGCATAAAAACCCATGCTTCCCCCAACTAGCCTATGCGATCGTATTCTTACCCACGCGATTGCATAGAAGGACACCAGAACAGAACACCAGCAAACCTTTGCAACTTCCAACATCCAAACTTGATCCATTAACCTGTCAAAACACACCCGAGGCCCTCGGGACCTCAACCAAACGCGTCACCACAAACCATAACCTTATTCAAACTTATTCGAGCCTTAGAAATACCAAAAACAATCCAAAAATACCAAAATTACATCAAATTCAAGCCTATGAACTTTGAAACTTCTAAATTTTGCCAATGATGCCGAAACCAACCAAAAAACCTTCGATTGACCTCAAATGTTTCACACATATCTAAAATGACATTATGAACCTTCTGAAACTTCCGGAATTCCATTGCGACCCTGATAGCCTATTTTCCACTGCAAATCGCTAAAAACTAACTTTCGCCAATTCAAGCCTAATTCAACACCGGACATTGAAACTTCATTCCGAACACACTCCTAAGTCCCAAATCACCTAACGAAGCTATCCGAGCCATACAATCCGCTTTCCGAGGTTGTTTACCAATAAGTCAACTCCCAGTTGACTTTTTCAACTATTAAGTTAATTTAAGAGACTAAGTGTCTCAATTCTCACCACGACCATTCCAAACCCGAACCAACTGAGCCAACACAACATAAATAGGCTAAGAAACATATGATAAAGCAGAAACGATGGAAACGGGGCTAATCTCATGGAACAATCGGCCGGGTCGTTACAATGAGTCCTCAATAATATTCATGGTGTCAACTCTCTCTAGAGTCACATCACCTCATCCAACGATCTCTCTTAATAGATGGAAGCGTATCAAGATATGCTTGGTTCCTTTGATTGAGTAACTGCTTTAGTATTGTCACAATAAAGGGAAACTAGTAGTGCTATACTCTAAACTACTCCAAGCTCACATATGAACTCTTTCATCCAGACTGCTTCTTTCGCTGCTTCACTTATAACGATGTATTCCTTAGTCGTTGAGTCAACTAGTTTTAGCTTCTTATTACTCCTCCAACTCACTACACCTCCGTTCAGGATAAAAAAAAAATCCTGAAATGGATTGGCTATCATCTATGTCAGATTGAAAATTTGAATCTATATATCCTTCAAGTTTAGTTCTAAACCACCCCATATATGAGAATGCATATTTAGATCTTCTCAAGTAATTTAAGATATTTGTTACCGCTTTCTAGTGCTCTTCACCGCGGTTTCCCTAAAATCTATGTACTACTCCAAAGGCAAAGCGATATCACATCTAGTACATAACATGGCATACATGATAGATCCCACGGCTGAAGTGTAAGGAACCTTACTTATTAAAATCATGTCCAGTCTCTTGAAGATACACTCAACATTGAGTCTTCCATTCCACAAGTAAATGGACTCCCTTTGTATCCAAAATCAAACAATCCACCGGAGTTAACACAAAATTCAAAGTCTTCATATTCTAGAGGATACATTGGAAGACCACTAATATTTTCATCTTCATTAAGTAACACATTAAAGTTTACAAACCATCCATGGCATCTCCATATCACTTGCAAGATAGTACAAGTTATCCCACAATTCTAGCCTCTCAAGAGCTGAGCATTTTGCATACACAAAAGTCATCACAACCTATTGGCTAATGCCATGATGAAACACCTTAACAGTCACCTGTTGTGCAGTTTCTATGACCAACTCCCATTCCACATTAGCATCAACAAATAATCAGATCTTCCCATTACTATTTGCAAAGGCAACCTTCCTATTCAACTTTGTTATATACGTTCGTATGTGTCTTTGATTATGAAATGGTTCCATGAATGCAATGGCAAAGAAACTATGCTCTCTTTGCATGTTAATCACCATAGGAAAGGCTTGATATGTGTTCACAAACCTACTGTTCCAAATCTGTGTTTTGATCATCATTTTTAGTATGTGAAACTGTCCTTATGGGAAAAATTCTTTTAGGTTGAGGAATATCTTTGTTTTGACCTTGATTTTTTCATTTCTTACCACTCTTATCATCTGCCTTAGGTGATATTTCAGCTTCCTTTGCTACTCCTTTGAAATTTTGAACTGTTGATTCATCATCACCTTCTTCCTCAAAATGCTTTTGTTCAACCATGGCCTGCTGATCTCCACTGGTGTAACATTATGGGTAACTATATCATCTAGCACCTGAATTGGTGACTTCAAAGGTAGATTAAGCTAGATCTGATTGGTTGCCCAATACCTGAGGCACATGCCATTGACATTTCTATTACTCCAGTGTTCTTAAGTACTATAGATTGATCAATTTCATCATATCTCCTCATTGTTGCCTCCTTTAATACTTCAAAATTCCTCTCCTTGACCCTCTAATCCTTCTGCATCACCCTGAATTGGAGCTCATATACAGAACCCATGTCAGGGTTTACTACTAATCCATTGAGATTAGATGTCTTCCCATAAACTGACTCATGTTCTAACCTTACTGTATCATGTAGTACCTTATCATGAACATTCTGAACCTGAACCCCACCTGAAACATCCACCGGATCACCTTGAACATTAGCCAAAACCTCAAAAGCTCCACTAGGGTTTACTGTTCCATTGGCCTGCTTTGTAGTTGAGGCTTCAATCGCTGCAACTCCAGTTGTTCTAGCTTCCTTAGATGATTCTTTAATCAAGTCTATCTGGTGGAATTGTTGCTTCTTGTTTGAACGCAAGCCACCATCAACCGTAGCTGTTTGACTCCTAGGGTTTACTGTAGCATTAGGGTTACTTATGCCTGCTATTTTCTCCTGCGTGTTATCCTTATTTTCTCTGCCTCTTGTAGTGGTTGTTGTGTCTATTTGTGCCACCATATTATCAATTTTATCACTCCGTAAAGATTTCCCAAAGTTAACTTCAGTATCTGCCTCCTTTTGCCCAGAATCTTCATACATTTGAGATGGAATCTCATGACATGAGTGGTTGACTGTGACATTGAGCTCCCTAAGTTCTTCTTTGCTGGTAGCAAATTGCCTATGTACACGTTCAATAGTAGATTCCTTTCTAGCAGCTTCCACAATCCTTGTAATAGTAGGATTAGGAACATGTTCCTTAGCCATATCTTGGATTCCATTCTTCTTGCGACTGACTCTCCAAGTTGATGGAGGACTCAATTGGTTCTCCTTATTTGCCTCCTCTTTCTCCCTATTTTTAACATTCAATACAACTTCCTTTATAATACGCTTGTCTTCTTCTTCTCCTTACTTTAATATATCAGCATTATTAATCCTATTCTCATTTGGATTTAGAGTTGAAGTTTGTGGCTTCAATGTCTTCTTCTCCAATTCCTTAGTAGATCGAACTTCTTTAACATTAGTGATGTTCAATGTTTTCATCTCCTGTTCTTGCTCATTTAACACATTAAACGAATTCTTAGTAAGCACATCATTTTCCTTGGTCTTATCCTTACCCTTGCCACCTTCCTTATCATTTGTACCATCAAGAACATGGCCTCTTTTGTCTCTTTGATATTTGTTTTTTATCCTTTTCATCCATTACTACCTTGAATTATTAGGAATATGTTTTCCTAAGACCTTACCACTCTATAACACCTTAGTAGTATCAACATCTATTCCCAACACCTCCCTTTCTTTACTTTGATCATCAATAACTGCCTCAAACTTCTTGTGTAACTCAGGACGAATTACCCAGCAATCTACCTCATTGTGTCCTTGATTTTACAAGTTTTACAATATTTTGGCATATAATCATACTTTATTTAGATCCACTTTGATTCTTCAGGCCTAGTATCATCTTCCTTCTCGACAATTTTAATTCTTTGAGGGAACTTAGCTAATAGATTAACTTCAACTTTTCCCTTTTTCACAACTAGGCCTAGTACCATTTTGAGTAGATAGGTCAACATATAAAGGCTTCCCTACAGCATTGGCCAACGAAAATACAAACTCCTTACCAAAGAAATTTGGAAGCAATTCTTGAAAACCAATCCACGCAATGGAATATGGAGTTTCTTCATTAGTCTTCCACCATGGATTCCATTTTGTGCATCTCATATGCTACATTTTACCTTGAGTTTTCAAGTAAAATGAATGCTTTGACAATAGGTGGACATAATCTTCAAGCAAAGACAGTCTAATCAAAACATGATTGTCTTCAATAAGACCTACTGTACACGCTCCTTTCAGTTCACATTGAATTGGGATTACTTTGTGAAGTTCATTGACCACTGGCTTTCCGTGGAGAATTTTCCAAGATTTTCCAGATTTAATCCCTGTTGTATTATGGATTGCTTCACTTCAGACTTCTTCCAATTAATAATTGGTTCACCATGTAAATACTCGACATGTTTTATAGGGACATGAAGCAGGGTTTGCAGGGGAGCATTTAATGTCTTTTGTTGTAGTAATTGCCCTACTTTGGGATTCGATTAGGTTTGTAATGGGTGTTTGGGACTATGGGGGTGAAGAAGACAACTGACCAACCTCAAGAGGAGGCTGGCCAGTAGCCGACGAGGCCATGAGAGGAACTTCGAAGCAAATCAGCTGAATATCGCCTAGAAATCGTCAGAGCTTCTTTATTTTTGGGAGACTGTTTGCTGCAATTTAAGAGGTAACGTAAAGATTATTCAATTTTGATGATAGATACTGATTACCCATTGATTATTACTCTTAGTTAATGTGAATTTGAGGAGAGATTTGTGTATCTTAGGCTATGATATTGTAGAGTGATATTTGGTGATTTAGGGATGGAATTGGATGAAATTAATATGGTTGGACTCGTAATTTGAACGAGTGTACAAAATTGTGAATTTTGTCAGGTTTCTGAGTGTGGGCCCGAGGTTGTTTTTACATATTTGATATAATACCTTAGCTTTATCATTTGGAAATGTTTTGATGGTTTTCATTGATGATATTAAGTTACTTTGGCTAGATCCGAGTCGCGAAGGCTGATCCATGTGGCAATGGTTTTTGGAGTATTGATTTGCACGTTTTTTAGGTAAGTAACTTATCTGAACTTCGATTTGAGGGTAGTTAAACCTGGGAACTGTGTTAAAGTGATGTGATGGGGAGACGCTCATCCTAGGATATGGGCGTGTGTGCATACACCAGAGTATTCATGATCCGAGTGGACTTTAGACTATTATCGGACTTGTTTTTTCTATCATGCATTGTGATAGTCGTGTTTTATCAACTTGTTTGATTATCTGAGTTATGGTTGATGTTAGAAATTATGTTTAGGCTATGTGATTAATTAGTTGAGACATAATGGGACTATTTCTGTTGTTTTGAGCTATCTGTCTTAAGTGTAGCTATACACCCAGTCATGATTCTTTGTTCGCATATTATATCTTAGTCTCTGTACTTTATTCGTTGTTACATCATGTTGTTGTTGTTTTTTGTATGTCATACTATTTGGGATTGTGATATGAGATTATGAGCCCTTGATACCTGATATTTTGATGACTGAGGTGGACCTTATACCTGTGTTGAGAGTGTTTTTTTTGGATCTGGTTGCACGCCGCAACATGCCATATTGACTTTATTTTTATTTGGATCGAGTTGCACACCAAAATAAGCCATATTGGTCTTTTTGTTATTTACAATAGGCTATATTAGCTTTTGATCATCTTTTGGGCGGGATCCACCCCTCCGAAGTCTGACATCCAGTAATGAGCGCAGGCACAATGACATATACACATGCTTTGGTAAGGGGCATTGATTTCAGACACTCGTACAGTGCTGAGTGATTGTGTGATGAAGCGGGCAATTGAGTCAGGCACTTTGAATGTACTGAGAGTGAGAGTACTTAAGGATATCACTTTGAAATCATGTACTTGACAATCATACTTGACATGTAGGCATAGAGATACGTTTTCCTCATGATAGTTAGCAAATGAAATGTTCTTATCCATGCTGGACTTTAATTGTTATACTTGGAAGAATGTCTAAATTCTTGTAATGTGAACTAGCTGAATATGATAATTCCTTTGAGCCATTTACTGTTACTGTCATTATTATATCCTATGTTGATATTGATATTCGTCTTTGACTGTTTCATTTGAGTTTGTCACTTCATTCACCTAAGGTTAGTTTTGTTACTAATTAAGTACATGAGTCGGTTGTACTCATACTGCACTTTGTACTTTGTGTGTTGATCCAGATACTTTGGGATGAGGTAATTGTTAGAGCCGTGTTGGTACCAGTACTCGGGAGACTTCGGGGTAGCTGCTATGTCGTCCACAGACCTTGAAATTTTCTTTCATTTATTTCCTTTGTTACTGCTCTATTGTTCAAACAGTTGTATTGAGGATTTGACTTTGTATTTTGATGTTCAGTAGTGCTCATGTACTCGTTGACAAAAGATAATTGGGATGGTTGTAGTAGCATTGTTGTTTTTTTAGTTATTTCATGGTATTTCCGTTGTTGAGTTCATTAAACCTTTTTTTTGTCAAATTTGTAGTTGTTGTGTGACTATTGGCTTTCCGAGCAAGTAGTGTTAGGCTCCATCGCGGCTCCGGTGGGAGTTGGGTCGTGACACATTAATTCTTGTCTCATTGACATGACCGAGGTGAAAATTCTAGAGGTAAGTTGACAAGAACCAAACTCTACCTAATCGTAATGACCCCTATCCCAACCTGCTAAGTAGGCCAAACAAGAAATACACAATTCTTATGAATATCATAAATAATCAATACATGAAATAACTGAATTCCCATACAATACATGAGCCATTAAGACTTAGATTTACAAAGCTCGTACAGAAATAGATACAACTGTTTGGAATACACATAAATAGAGTAAGAATCCACAACTACCAAGGAAAAGTGGTAGCTATATCTGGAAAGTAGGCACATCTTCAATGCCATCTTTCGTCATCCACAACAACTAAACTCCAAGATCTGCACACAAGGTGCAGAAGTATAGTATGAGTAAAACCGATTCCATCTACTCAGCAAGTATCATAACTTACCTCGGAAAGGTAATAATGGCAAGAATTATTAATGATACTCGCTAATAACCTACTCAATTCCTGAATTTCGTACACACATACAAAAATGGTGCCTTCTAATCATATAACACATATATAACCACATTGGTGCAGAAAGAGATAATGCGCTAAGTAATGAATTAAGTCAACAATCCGGCATAAAAGAAGATATGCGGCCAATATCATTAAATCATCAAACTTGCATATAGAGGAGATATGTGTGAAATACTAGATAATCCTTCAACAATTTCATATAGAGAAGATATGCATGAATATCAATTAATTCTTCAACATTTTCCTATAGAGAAGATATGCATGATTAAGCAAATCAAGTCAATTGCAATAATAACCCAGATCCGCACACGTGCTAGAAATCGAGTTCATATCACACAAAAAGAATATATTAAAGAATACATGTACATAAACAATGAATATCAATTTACATACTTATGGACGAATATAAGTGACATCCACGTGAACCAGAAACCCGTTGGTTCCTCACAACTTGCATGTACACCATCAAGAGAGAAACATAATAGGGTGATCCTATGTGGATGGATTCTTATCCACACGTTACACAGACAACTCACTTGCATATAATAGAAACCACACGAATAGCTCACATGCTAATAGTAAAAACAACACGGAGAACTCACGTGCCAATAATACCCTGGATCTGCAAGGACCACTCACGTGCTATCAATCCACTCCACATCACACAAAAAAACATATATATAAGAATACATATACAACAACAACAACAACAACCCGGTGAAATCCCACAAGTGGTATCTGGGGAGGGTAGTGTGTACGTAGACGTTACGCCTACTCCGGAGGAGCAGAGAGGCTGTCTCCAGTAGATCCTCAGCTCAAGAAGATGAACGAGACAGTAGAGCAGTAACAACAAGGGAAGCCAAAAAGATAACAATAACAACATAATAACCACAAAATAGAAAGAAAAGCAATAAAATCAAACATACTATAGACAAAATGGAGTAAAGCCACGAGCAACCTAAGATAAAACTCTATCAGACTAGCCTTCGACAGCCTAAGATGCAAGCCTAATGAAGTAACATGGACACAACTAGAGTCAATAGTAGCCTAAGATAAAACACTATCAAATTTTCCTCCTGCGACCTAACCTACAACCCTAATGATCGACCTCCATAAGTTCCTATCAAGGGCCGTGTCTTCGGAAATTTTGAAGCCACTCCATGTCCTGTCTGATGATCTTATCCCAATACATATTAGGGAACCCTCCATTGCACGCACATGGGCTCAAAGCCTCACATGTACGCCACCCAATATCATGAAGCCATCACTAATAAATCAGGCAACTAGTGTCTTAACCAAGTTTAGATAATATACTTACCTCAAACTACCAAAATCATTACTCTATAAAATCATTACCTTCTACTACCCTAACTCCTATGGCACTATTGGCAAATACCGTCTGGCAAAAACTCCGCAATATTTATCGAGGATTAAGATGTCATATTTGAGAGATTGAATTTCCTATGTTAGGTTTCACTATGTTTATCTTGCATGATCTACTGATTTGTCTGTATCCTCCTATATAGCCATAACTAGGCTCTTCCTGAATCAACTACAGACTACCCGTTTGTCCACTCTCATATCTATATTTTATGTAACGCCTCTTAGGTTATGTCCTTGTCTTAACTTAACTCTCGCATTGGCTCCTTATGTATCAAGTGTTTCTTCACACTTATTTATCAATAACATCCCAGGCCGGAACTCTTGCTTCCTCTCCCCTATGTCGTTCTTGCATAATGTTCTTGAATCACGACATATCAGTAGGATCTGAATAAATGCAATCTCATTTCTTTTGCCTTTCTGCCGCATTCTTCCTTTACTAATCCGTAGTTACCTGAACCACTTCACTACGACTTAATACCACATCACACCATCTTCCCCCCTTTTAAGGGAGTACTATGATTTAGTGCTACAATAATCTATCTAAAGATATTATACCTCTTCACCTTTGGCCTTTTTTTCACATCATCAATGACCTTTACTTACCTTGTTGTAATCCTTCTGTATCGGGGATAACTGAATTCCTTATGTACAAGGGTGGCACCTAGTGTAACTGGCACACTTAGTCGTTTAAGCTTAACTCTGATCACAACTCTTGCTTTAGGGAAGTGTCTTCCTGAATGAACTTTATAAGTTATTCTTTTGTTGTCCATTCTATTATTTCTAGAACTCTATCTCTGAAATTCTCACAATGTCTACTATTATCAAATCCTTCTGTCCCTAATTCATGTATTTTTATCTTGTTCACTAACCCTCACTAATTTCTATTACTCAGGGGGTCTAAATTTTTCTTTTGGTAATCACGTTGGACTCACCAACTCATTTCTCGAAATGAGGATATGACTTTAGAGCTTATACTCTTGTGTTTTCTCAGGGCCTGTCTCCTCTTGTCTTTTCCTTCACTTGACTATAGACTCTGTCATTCTGTCATATTTTGATTTACCGTTATAATCCATTTATCACATCTTACTCGTAATACTTCATTTACTCTCTTCTTATTCTCCAGCTAATATTTCTGTCTATCACTTTATTCTAAAAACTTCAACAAAGCGTTCTTTAACTCTTAGCTCCCCTTGCTTCATCTCACTGGCTCTTCGGGACACCTAACATTCTCTCTCATTCTTTACAAGGGACGCGAATCATACTAAGGTAAATATTTATCCCTTCTTGGATTCCAGTGCCTCTCTTCTGAATTTTATGAACATGCTAGTATTCATGTATAACTATACGATTCTAGAGTGCACCATCTGGGTGTCTCATAAGGAGAAACATTACCACGTTTGCACTATCCTTCAGAAATATTAGCTAATGATAACAATCCATCCACAATTTTGGGTTGTTCTAACCCAATCCCTATCCCCCATCCTTCCATTAAACTATATCTGTTAGCTCCCATAGGGCATAATTGAGATCCCTTCTAGGATTCCAGTGCCTCTCTTCTGAATTTTATGAACATGCTAGTATTCATGTATAACTATACGATTCTAGAGTGCACCATCTGGTGTCTCATAAGGAGAAATATTACCATGTTTGCACTATCCTTCGGAAATATTAGCTAATGATAACAATCCATCCACAATTTTGGGTTGTTCTAACCCAATCCCTATCCCGCATCCTTGTATTAAACTATATATGTTATCTCCCATAGGGCATAATTGAGATGGGTGTGGTCAATTGTATACGTCTTTGTTATTGTTGAAAGTAACTCAAAACGTATATGCTTCTCTTCCTGAATTGTAAATACTGATAATCTTCACTAACTGGGACATCGTACCTTTCTGTACCTCGTTTCTTTTACTTGTTGAAATCCGTATCTACCTTTTGATTCTCTTATTACTTTTACAATACGGGAGGGTAGGTATTCATGCCTTCGGACTCCTTATCAAGAAGGTTACATTTCTTAGTACACACATGATTTGCTGAAGACCTCACATTTACTCATCATAAGCATGATGCAAAATCGAGTTCATCTGACTCAACTCTTCCACAACTACATTCAATATCTTATAGCCCGTCTTTGTGGATGTAGGTATCGTTTTATTACAAATAAAGTCAAATTTTAGGAGTTTGAATTTTTACAACTAAGCTCCACCACACGATCTAGAGTAAGAAGAAAGAGTGACAATCCTAAATGCCCTGTAGCCTCCTGCTTATAAGTGTGGTGCACAACACATCCATAAACAAGACTCTACTAGACACGACTTGTAGACTCCCTAGGACAGAACTACTCTGCGACCACTTCTATCACGACCCCAACCTATGCACCGCGACAGGAACCCAGTACCTTACTCAACCGAGTACCCAGGTAACATATCTTTCTTATCGTACTATCGTGGGTAAATGGGCCAAAAGGATCATCATGAGATAATAAGAATAAAATATAAGCGCATACTAGACATAGGATGACCCAACCTGATATAGAAACTTAAACATGTGACAAACGGGCCTATAAGGCCGACATGATCATTTGTACACTCAAAACGTAGGCCGACAAGGAAATAAAATTATCCATATACATGACATCTGTCTACAAGCCTCTAAGAGTACATAAACATCATATAGGTCGGGGTAGGGACCCGCCATACCAGTCAATACATGTCCCAATCATACTGACCAAATAGGTAACTCCGAAGCAAGTGGAGTGCAGCAACGCCTTCCAATGAGCTGATAGCCTACTAGGAGGACTGTCAACCTGTCTATCGAAACCTACAGGCATGAAATGCAGCGTCCACATGGAAAAGGGACGTCAGTACAAATAAATTATCGAGTATGTAAGGCAAGAAAGCATAAATAAGAATAGTAATGTAAAGTGAGATAGAGGAGATACAACCTGTAGCATCTGAGAACCTTTGAGGGATACTGACATGAAATGCATGATACATATATATATATATATATATATACATAAACTTTTTAAAACATACACCTTTGTGGGCATCATCATCATCATATCGTACCCGACCTCGAAGAGGACTCGGTACAAACGTACCCGGCCATCATAAGGCTCAGTAGAATCGTACCCAGTCACGTGGAGCTCGGTAAACCCAACTAATCGGTGGTTGCACAATAGGTGTCGTGGCCAGCTGACTATAGCGCGACTCGGTAGAGTAAAATAGGTACTATATATACTGCATGCTAAACACATGGAATCACATTCTAAACCTTTCGGAGTGACTTAAGGTCGTTGCACCTTCGATTAACATTATGGACATTCATACCCTCAATAGGATTCAACGATCATACATACTTTCTTAGAATAACTTTATAAGGAAATAAAAACATGGACAACCTTAGTTTCTAGGAGTAGATCCATTATGAATTAGCGTATCATTTATGTTCATTTCACTTTAGATCATGCCAAAAGAAAGAAGTAAGTGCCTTAACATACCTTAACCATGTTGAGTCCTTAATACCTTCCAAGCAACTCGTCAAACAAGTCAACTCAATCTATCATAGCATAAGGAGATTCAAAATCAATGTTGAGCAAAGGCTAAGTCTGTAACTTAAGCTAGTATCTTGTTTACGTGAATTCAGGCAGTATCTCCCCTATAACAAGGGCCTCTTCCAATACCATATACAACCAACAACAACCAGAGAAATCCAACAACATATAAATATCAATAACAAGACAGCATATAGCAATAACAAGTCACAACTACTTCACGACGAGCGGCAAGCTCCGATTTGAATATGTATAACCCATATTAACCCTCATACAATTCTTACATTAAATTTGCAGCATCATTAACATTATAATGAGGTCATTCATCAATGATCTCATCCTTATACCATATATTTATAACAACTCCAACTATCTTCAATTAGCAACTTTATTCACTAGATCATGTCTAGTACATCCATTTAACTTAATCAACCTCAAGATAACCTTAATAAAACGTGATAAAAATACCTTATAAAGTATCTCAAAGTCGAAATCAAAGTTATTTTTAAGTTACAACAGCCCTCAATGGCAATACAACACCATAGAAGTGACTTAAGCTAATCCAAGTAATATCTTGTAGTTTATCATCCTAACAACTTAACCAACATAAAAGCAAGCTTAAGCACAATTAGTAGTCTGTTATACTCATCTTAGAAAGTAGAAAAAACTTGACATTTCATCCAAACACAGCCCACAACTATCCTCAATGACATTACAACCTCAAAGAGATGTTGTTCTTCACTAGAACTAACTTTTGATGTTAAAATATGGTGTAATCCATTTGGAAGACTTGAAATAACCTAGGGTTAATACGAAAACCTTGGGAGAGTATTTTATATAACATAAACCACTTAAAAAAACCTCCTACACGAGATGGAACCACCCGAAAATCAGCAACAACAAGAAGAACAAGAAACTTACTAGTGCGACGGGACCCCCGACACTTGATTTGTGTTGTTTGCCCTTTGTTTGGGTATTTGATCATGAGAGAACCTTGAGAGAGTGATTTTAGGTGTATAGGGTCTGAAGATACTGAAAATAAACGAGTTAAAATGGGGGTTGAGGCGTCTTATATATATCAACATATCTAAACCGCCTATGTGGGTCTCATAGAGAGTAGCTTGGCGCAGTTTCGCTAAAACACGAATATATATCCACTTCGACATCGTATAAATGAATGGTTTAATATGTTGGAACCTATACTCATAGATATTCAATTTGGTTGGTATATCATCCAATGATTCCAAGTAAACTGGGCGAAAATCGCAACTACATTTGACCTAATTTTCAGCACATTTATTAATGTAACTTGTGATGACCTTTGCCAACTTTTCTTCCACAAATCACTTGACTTTAAAACATAACACACGACTATCATGCGACTAAAATAAACCATAACATAACCTCCTTGTAATTTTAATATCCCTAGTCTCACCCCAAATGTACATGTTATAATATTCCAAACTTGTCGACTTTGACGAAACTTATTTTCTTCAATTTGTTTAGTGTCTAAGATTTCCAACCCTCTTGGTACTTGTTATTCATGATATTAAAGATTTGTAACCTCCAAGATAATATGATGAACTTACTTTATGTACTTTTAATAACAATATTATTTTTTTAGCTTACATCAATTGACTTACGATATACTCTCAAGTACGAAAACATAGGGTGTAACATGCTCGATATTGGATTGAGCTTGTTTGAGATAAGTAAAACTTCTAAACTTAATGCTGAGGGTATGAATTCTTGAACATTGTTACGTGTTTAGTATTAAGTTGACTCACATGCTAGGTGATGGGCGTGTGGGCGTGCACTGTATAAATCATGACTCGGTGGATTATGTGGTACTATGTTGTTACCAAAGTTTGTTTCTATCCATGAATTTCTACGTGTTGGAGCAATTGAGCAGTGAATCATGTTAGAAATCATTTTTTGACCATATACCTATTATGTTGGAAACCTTGAGGTCATCTCTTCCGCTAAGTTATTTGCTTAAATTTTAATTACATAATCGGTCATATTATACATTTCCATATCATAACTCAGTCTCTCTTACCATTTATTGTCACATCATGTTATCATTATTTGGGATGATTGGCATGAGATTTGTGAGCTTGAGAGTCTGGAGATATTGATGACTGAGTTGGGGCTTGGGAGCCATGTTGTGAGAGATATGGTGGATGCAGTTGCATGCCGCAGCATGCCATATTGGCTTAATATATATTATTATTATATGGATCGTGTTGCACGCTCTAGTAAGCCTTATAGGATTTATTGTTATTGATGGGATCGGGCTACACGCCGCAGCATGCCATATTGGCTTTATATTAGCGCTTGGGAAGGATCCTCCCCTCCAGAGTCTGACATACTAGCAGTGACCACAGCTACCGTACAATGCTGAGTGACTGAGTGTGATTAGTGATTGGGTGGGAGTGCGAGATAGTGAGATTGAGTACTCTAAGAGTGTTAGTACATGAGTTAATCAGTGTGATGCATTGTATTTGACATGAATACTTGACATATGTGTATACAGATGCATTCCTCATGCTACATGTTTTTGTGATATTCATGATTTCACATGCATATTGACATGTAGGCATAGAGATATAGTTTCCTCATGCTATCTGAGAATGAAATATCTCATTTGTTGTTGAAAGTTTTTGGGATATATTGCAGTTTTTTTATTTACTCGTATTTTGGTAATTTTGGTGAAAGATTTGGGTTTTACTGTTATACCTGAAAAATCATGCCTAGTTTTTCGTAACTGTGAATGAACTGAGCATCATATCTTTGAGTTATTACTTGTGTTGCTTTTGTTATATTTTTACGAGTTGTTCTTCTCTATTAGTGATGGAATTTGACCATTGTCCAAGCTCGTCACTGCTTTCAACCTAAGGTTAGGTTTGTTAGTTATTGAGATCAGTTGTACTCATACTACACTTCTGTACCTTGCGTGCAGATTTTGGAGCTGATGTTGTTGCGAGTGGTGAGAGGTGGCATTGAAGATGTACCTGCATTCCGGTTATAACTACATCTTGTTCTTGGTATCTTTAGATTTATAAATCTTTTTATGTACGTTTTGAACATATGATGTATTTATTTCATATCATCTTTGTAAACTCTAAATATTAGAAGCTCATGATTTGTACTAATAATCCTTGAAGGATTGTATAAAGTTCAACTATTTCATTTTTGACATTTATCATTATCATTATATTGTGGTTTATTGATAATTGGCTTACTAAGCAGGTTGGGTTAGGTGCCATTGCGACTAGTTGAATTTTGGATTGTGACAAGTTTGTATCAGAGTTCTAGGTTCGTAGGTTCTACGAATCATGAGCAAGTTTCTAGTAGAGTCTTGCAGACCGGTATGATGACGCCCATACCTATCTTCGAGAGGGAACATGAAACTTAGGATAATTTTCCCATTTTTCATTCCTTATTGTGTGGCATTGATTCATCTTGAAGCGTATATTTTTAAATTCCTTCCACTCACTCGTATGCGCATGTGAAGCTCGGTATCAGTTGTACATCGATGGCTTGTTGATACCATGGATGAGATGCGAGATGTAATTTTTTGTGTTTTGTTGATGGGCCAGTCTTGAGGAATTGAATCCCTGTTTTGACCACAATTTAGGGCTCGGTAGTTTCAGTTGTGTGAATATGTGCTTTTTGACTTCTATGTCCGACAGTGTTCCAATGAGTGGGACTGGTGGCTCGGTGAGTGGTTGGACGGGTATATGATGAGTAGGATATGATTGCGAGACATGTTCAGATGGTTTGAATATGATGAGAAGAGTTTTCTTGAGATGTGAAAAGGACAATTGGGTGATTGATTTCTGTAGATGTGTTATATAGTCTGGAGTTATGAGGGATTTGAGGGATTCTTTCATGTTTTTATTCGTGGAATGAAGTAGATTTTCATGTCTTGTTGATGATTTCAGACTCAGGAAGATTAAGTGATTGTGAAGTAGTTGTGACTGTGAAAGGGTATAGAGAGATGTCACTTTGAGGCTAAGAAGGTGGGTTGTTAGTATCGGGGTAATCTACGATGTGTGATCCTTATTGACGAGCTAAAAACACAACACAAAATCATGCTTGGTAGTCAAATATAGTAATTTAAAATATCGTATCCACATGGATTGGAGTTAAACAATTATTATCCTAGTTTGTAGCTAAATTTCTATCGAAGATGATAAGCAATTGAGATCTATGTGATTTATACTAAAATTAACTAGGAGTTAAACTATTGATCAATGGTAATCAACACAAATATTAAGCAAAGTAAGTTATCAATTGGGAGAAGATAGGGTTGATAGGATAGGTGCAAGATAAATGATTGGGACTTAAATCTAGATAATTCACTTCAAGTGTTTAAGTGAGTCTCTCGAATTCACTTAGTTAATAGTTCAATTGATAGTAGAAAATCCTCTCTCCATTAATTTTCAACCTCACAAGATGAACCAATTTTAAGCACGTGAAGATATGCAAGAATTTGTAGTGGATTGGTCTTTAGGAGAACCTGTCTCGATTATCCTCCTAACTAAGTTTAATCAAAAATTCAATTAGCCTCTTCCGATTACTAAGAATAATTAATGACTTCAACCAACAAAATAAATAAAACAATATCACAAGTTATGCCACTCTCGCTTACATGAACAAATGTATGTAGTTGCAACAGTGAAAACATCCAAAACGACTCCATACATAAAACTAGAGTTAATTATTCAAAAATAATTATCAATATACCAAATCAATAAAATCATAAGGAGAATTACTTCATGGATATGGAACAATTCATCATAAGAATGTTTAAGTTAAAGGAAAACATAAAACAATCCAAACCCTTGTTTTGCGTGAAGATTGAATGATGAAATCCTTAAGCTCTTACTTCCCCACCTCCTAATTTTCTTACTTAGGTCTAAGATGTGTCTAAAGTCCAAAAAATAACGTATTTACATGTATTTATACTAAGTAGGCTGGGCCCAGACGAAAACATCTTCTCCCCCACGAAATAGGAAAATAACTCTGTAAAAATTTCACAGGCGCGCCACATCGGGCGACGAGCTATGTGGTGCATTAGTGGGGAAATCCAAAGAGTTTATTCTGACAGACTGCAGGAAAATTGTCCTACCATGGTGCGTGACTGTGTGACTTTCTTTGGGTACGGATTTTTCTTTATTTTTAGCTATCCCAACATGGTTCTCGACCCCCGAACGTGTTCCCGGGTTAATTCTTGGGATTTTAGTCAGACCTCAAAACTCCAAATCACTTGAATTATCTCCATAACATTTACATGGCTCGCAATCCTCCTACAAGGCATAAAACACACACTTAGTGCAAAACACTATCGATTAAAGCGCAAACTCTATTAAAGTGCAGAAAGTACATGAGAAACACAAAGTACATGAGAAACAAGAGATACATGACCCTAAACAAAAGTGGGGTTCACCAAGTCAGCTGGGGAGAGTGTGTGCTGCTATCACGGACCAATGCTGCCTGTTGTGGAACCGCCTGCATCCATTAAAGATGCAGCGCCCCTGACAAAAGGGTTGTTAGTACTGTCGAATAACACTAGTATGTATAGCTAAAAGTCCTCTTTCAAAATAGAATCATCATTAAGAAAAATGAAAACCATAGAAACGACAAGTCATCATCAACAATATACAAATGCCTAATTTGAAACATAACAATTTTCAAAATACGAAAATAATATATAATATTTAATTGGGAGATCATCAGCACCGATATACAACCGTCTTTGTTAGCACGGAGTCCAATCACAGCCGATCGGCTAGGCATCTCCCCACGAACAATGTGGTCTGCCATGTGATACGAAAGAAAGTTGGTACCATGAGTCGTACCACCATGTGCGCAACATGGCGTCCGATCTCCACCCGATCATCTAGGATGCCTTCCCACATATTCCGTGTGGGTTGACATTTAAATTCAAACCTATTACCAGTTTCATCCCAATTAAGGGGAATAATCACAATTTTACCAATATTTCAATTTCATCCAAAATAAGGGAAACAATCACAATCCAACCCTACACCGGCATGTGTAGTTTCAGGTGTTGGCCTTATGACCTACCCTTCCTCCGTTTTACTAATAATACTCCCAAAAATATTTTTTTGGTTTGATTTGCACATAAAAGTAACATAATTGCAAATGTGTTTATCTCAACATATTTCACATAGTATATACCTTCACTAGTATTTTCAACCCAATCACAAAACCAATATTTCCTTGGCTCTTTTGGCCATTCACAAGATCCATTATTCATGGCACGATGGGCGTATTTCATATTCCACACTTTCACTTCTTTTATTTCCAAGGATCACCATCAAATATTAACATACATAATATTTCACAAGTCATATACGTCAAGTTCATTAGTAAGGGAAAATTTAAACACAAAAGGTTTCTTCCCAAAGAAGGGGACATACCAACCAGCAATAGATACACACATAAAAATTATAAACAACCAATACACCAATTATTCTTGAAATACTCTTCCCCAACAACGACAATGTACAATTTCAACACCGGAGTATGTAAGAGCACGAATCGCATTGGATGTATTTACAAGGCATGCCATTAGTTAAAAGCAACCACTTATGGGAATGAACTAAGTACAAAAGCTTTTAGGCAATTCTATTTTAAAATTCATTTTAAAACAGTTGAGTCGAGGCTCATTTCATAATCTTTCTCGCATCTTCTCATTTAATTAGCACCACTAGCCACAATTATAACTTAATTCTTAGCACGTTGTCCATACTTTATTTCCCCAATTAACCTATTTCCTTTTCACGCATCTTTACAGATTATAACCAACAAGACATTTTCAATCAAGACTTTTGGGCAATTATGAGTCTTAAGCATATCTAGTTTTTCTCACCCAATTGGTACACTGGTTCTCATTTAAAACATGACTAAAAGCCACACTATTTTAATACGCAAACCATACTTTGAATATCTATATTTCGACATAAGGCTCATTCGGAATAATCAAGTTTATAAGGGATAACACAGAATATGGAAATTAGAAATCTTGAGCCGACCATACTTGAACATACGAGAACATTATGGAATTCGATTCTAAGAGAGAAATTTAGCCAACATACCTCAAATTCTCCCCTTAATGGTACTAAAATGATCCACTACACTAAGAAACTTCAATCTACAATAACAACATCCAATGTGAACAATATTAGTAACAAATTCCATACTTTAGGCCATTTAGACACTTTATCAAACACCGAGTAGGCATAAATCTCTACATCTCTTAACCATAGAATTACTTCATCCAATTATCAACATTTACCAAAAATTTATCTCGTCATTATTATTAAACAATTTATAACTCCCAATATAACATGCATGACCATCCATCCGCACCCAACCAACACATTCCATCAAATAATAACCTTTGAAGGTCTACAATAGTTATGTCTTTAGATGGGGAACATATGGACACCAATCACCATCCCATGATTTCCAATACTAAATTCATACTCATATTACCATAATAAATGCATGCATGTAAGTGTAAGGGTATAGGTACATTTGGGAATATATATTGCAAACCCTCATTTTTGAGTTCTTGAAGAAATATCTTGAAAATTTAAGGATTTCATGTGTAGATTGAGTTAGTTCTAGTATGGAAATGATAGGATTCATTTCCTTGAAGGTGGGATGAGTTGAGGGTATTTAGAGAGTGGAGGAAAGCTCTAAAATTAGTCCAAGTGAAATGGGGGAAATGAGCCCACAAAATGACTTAAAAGTACTTGAAGCTGGGGCGCGCACAGTCTCATGAAGTGAGCCTCACTTCTCTACCCACAACATACAAGGGAAGATAGGATCCGCGCCCGGTCAGGTGAAGTGACCCTCACTTCGGTGTCCGCCAAAATAACTGGGTGATCCAACTTTGGTAATTTGATCATAAATTTTTGTAAGAATGTCCCAATGACAAACGACTTGATGCGTTAGAAACTAGACTCAAAGGGATACATTTTAGAGGAAAAATTCATTATAAATATATTTATATTATGAGAGTTATACCCATTCAAAGTCATGTGTTGTGCAAATCTGGACATCTATTCCACTTAACATTTCCAACCCGTTCCAAACAACTTCTTCTCACTTACAAACCTCCTTAATATATTCCAAAACACTCTCCATATGTATTTTCAAGTCAAAATAATATGGTTATATCCCATAGGTCTCCTTTAATATTCGAATATGTTATTCCCAAATACCATTGTCTAAAAATCTTAAATCATTAGGAAATTTTAATGGGTCCTTAAATTACCCCCCGCTTAGGATCATTCGTCCTAGAATGGGGTTAGAATCATCTATAGATGCCCATGTGACTTAAATCGTCATCTTCACAATAAAAGTTCCCAATTTTACTAACTCCATAAATTTTCAAAAATTTCACTAGAGTCTCCCTAGTAGCTGGGTTTATCCACCTGCCAGAGAATCCCATAAACAAATCCTAATAACATATCCCCAACTCGAAAAAGCCTCACAACATATATATCAATAACACAAATCTCAACATTACAGGCACTGTATTAACAAAATGATATCTGGACATGAACTGCACATTTTTAAATCATAACACCTAAAAAGTACCTTTCAAATCGAAACCAATTGCTATACAATCAAGCAAAAAAAAATACTTTCTTTCCACTATTCTTTCGGCCTTCAAGGTGACCCTCTCAACTCACAGACTTCGCCATAGCACTTTAACGGAGCCAGTCTCAACTCCCGGACTTATCTAACAAAGATTGCAAATAGATACACCTCATAATCCAATTATCCATTAACTTCACCTTCACTAGCTTTCACAGGGATGATAGACAAAGAATTTCTAACTACCTTCTTATCATAGACACATGAAACACCGGGTGCACGGAGGATAATAATAGGGAAACATCATACTCATAGTTTGGCTTATTTACTTCAAGATTTCATAAGACCTTATATGACTACATACTTTACCTTCCTTAACAATTCATCCAATATATTCATGGAGAAAATCTTGAGAATAACCCGTTCACTTTCTTCAACTAAAAATCCCTATGTTGAACACCCAAGCTAAACCTTTGGCGACCTCCAATAATTACTCTAAGATATGCTGGCTTGAATATGACCATAAAACATCCTATCCAATATATCAGGATGATGCTTCTTCTTTGACATCTTTGAACCTTCAATCCCCAAAGGCTACTATAAATAGGAACAACGAGGACCGAGAGTGGGATGAAATATTTATTTTTTAGAATCCATCAATGTGCTGAGTAGGGCATTTCACAGAGGTTATATCCTAAGAGGCATGAAGGTTACTACCAATAGCATTGACATGGTCCATCATTGTGATGACATCATTGATTGGACAAATGAGGCATAGAGTTACCTAGTAGGCATTGATAATGTAGGGACCATGTTCATGATTTTGAGATTTAAGAGAAATGAGTCATTTGAGACATGTGACATATGGGATGCATGGTCGGGAGGATAAAAACATTAGCATCACTTATTCTTGGAAGACTATGGGTCATGAAAAGGATAGCGACAATTCTTTCATTCCATATGTGCCTTGTTCGGCAATAGTAGGCCTCATAAAGAGATAGCCAAGTACGTGACACCAGACGCCTCTCAGAGTATAGGGAAAATCTGTTTAACTCGAAATGAGAATATTATAGCACCTTGAATGTGATACGGGTTTCAAATACATGAAGTTGCATTACGCTCTTAACATTAACTAACACAAGGAATAGATATGTCACAAGCCCATGAGGATGAAAAAAAGAAGTTGAACACTTGTGAGATTATTATAATTTTGACAGCTTAACCCTCCACAACAGTTGATCTTATATGAGAGGACTAGAGACATAACAAACTTATCTTTCAAATCAATATGCTCATCATATGTGCCAGAAGCTAAATCATCCACCTGAAGTGGGGAGGAAAACTCGTTGTAAGGTTGCTTAACTTTCAACCACACATGAGTGAAACCATGTAGCTAGGACATCTTAGCATTAAGGTGAAATCATGTATTAGTTGGAGAGAATGAACAATTTTATATGAGCTGGACACATTTCCGCCATAATAAATTTCAAGCTACCATACCAGGCCACTTCATGGGGAACTACAATACCAGGAACAAAGTGATATACTTACTGTGGATTATCTATGTGGACATGAAATTCATACTAAGATGGGCAAACAAAAAGATCTACCTGTGATGAATTTTTGAAAATCTCAATTTTCCCAGAAACTTTTATGCGGACAAGTGACCCATTTCAATTGACAGGTACACATATGATAGGTGCTGAGATATGCTCTCACGTTACTAGACTGCAAAAATGGATTCATGATAATATTCACAAAGGATTAAAGTGACTGTTCAAACCATATGAGTCTCATACACCGGGGAGGGACAAAGAGTGGATCACGAAGGATATCAACATTGGGCTACATTACGTTGGTTTTGATATCACTTAGGTAAACTTTGCATTGGTGCATTCATAAGTCCAAGTGATAAGATGTTATTAATTTTCATGAAAAGGTTCTGTAAGAAATTTATCAGATATAGTCCTTTGTTGAGAATTTAGGGAAGCAAATGTGAAGTAGTAGCCTAGGGTTATAACTCAATTTAGAGAAGTCATTGTAGAACTCAATTTCTCAAGAAGTTTTAAATATAAGGAATTGTGATAAAAAGGCTTCACAGATAATAGGTCTCATTGAAAGAGTAGGTACATGCAATGTTTTGTGATTAAATATATTAAAACCATATTTATGAAGGCTCTTCAATATGGATGTTCATATATAACAAGGAAATAATGTGGTGTTCATAATGATGTACTAAGGAGTGAATTACATGGTGATTTTAGATTGACATGGAAATACCTTAATTGATGCCCCTCGACTCCACATCCATAACATACATTAGCACCATAATGACATACCCCCAAATGACATCTCCTACATTTCACACAACTGGTATGTGGTCCGCTAAGTTGACTCTCCCCACTAACCTGACTTTCACCCTTTTTGCATACATTATAAGCATTCCCCTAATCCTTCCTCCAGGACCCTGTGACTCGATTAATTATCTCTTCACCAACTTGATGTATGGGCTTCCGGAATTGCCCAAACCTACCACCCCTAACACGTTGCTGAGCATACTCACAACACGATGCCAAATGGTCCTTCCCAACTATCGAGCAGACCGGGACGGGTGTACCCAACTTAGGGCATTATGTTCTTATGCCCCATCTTTCCACAACCATAACAAATTTCAAGAGTCATCCAACATGAACCTGAGTGGCGCTTCTTACAAATCATATATTCTGGCTTATTGGTGCCAACTATCCTCGTTCATTTCTTAGGTGCTCTCACCACATGATCCGGTGGAACTATAACATGAAAAGGGACAAGGGCACTTCCCTTAGCAACTGGTTCTTTCAATCTCTCCACGACTCGACATATTCTCCCAACGAACCCTTGTGCAATCTCCCCCAAATTCAAAGGGTGGATCATTCCCTCATTGCTGCTTCGAACTCATGGATTACTAGTCTAGAAAATGAGACATGATGAGGAACTTATCTCCCTATCTCGAGCTCTGTCGCACAATCTGGAGTATCAAAGAAGGGTGACATTCCTAAATACCCATGTAGCCTCCTAATTATAGAGTAGACAACGCACTGATAAGAAGGACTCTACTAGACATGGCTCCGAGACATCCTAGGACACTTAAAAACCTTAGACTCTGATACCAAGTTTTTCACGCCTCGAACTCAAGGAGCGTGATCGGCGCTCAACCGAGTAAACCTGGCCGAGCAAGCCTGTTAAATATCCTTCTATCCAAACTCATCCATGAGTAAATAGGAGATGTACTCCATTAGTAACACACTTATAACATTTCATTAGCAACTTCATTCATAATTTCCAAAATATTACAACTTTATAGATATAATGAAAAACGTGTTTGCCAAATACAAACATTTTTAGTTTTGAATCCCAATATTAACCACCTCCCACAACCTGTATACAGAGCCTCTAAGTACAACTAAAGAGTAATATGAAAATGCAAGAACCAAGGCTGAGGCTATACCTTAAAACACAATGTACATGAGAAACGAGAGATACATGACCCCGAAAAGAAGTGGAGCTCACCAAGTCAGCTGGGGAAAGAGTGTACTAATATCAAGGATCAATGTTGCCTACTGAGGAACCACCTGCATCCATTAAAGATGCAGCGCCCCTGGCAAAAAGGGTTGTTAGTACCGTCGAATAGCACTAGTATGTATAGCTAAAATTAGTCTTTCAAAATAGAATGAGCATATAAAAAAGGAAAACCATAGAAACAGAAAGTCACCATAAAAAATATCCAAATGCCCAAATTGAAACATAACAATTTTCAGAATACAAAAATAATATATAATTTTTGGTTGGGAGATCATTACCTTCGGTATACCACCGTCTTTGTTAGCATGGAATCGATCACACCCGATCGGCTAGGTCATCTTCCCACGAACAATGTGGTTTGCAATGTGACATGAAAGAAAGTTGTTACCAAGAGTAGTACCACCATGTGAGCAACATGGCATCCGATCTCCACCCCATCAGCTAGGGCGCCTTCCCACATATGCCGCGTGGGTTGACATTTCAATTCACATCTATTACCAGTTTCATCCCAATTAAGGAGAATAATCACAATTTCACAAATATTTCAATTTCATCCCAAATAAGGGGAATAATCACAATCCACCCCTACACGGGCACATGTAGTTTCAAGTGTAAGCCTTATGACCCACATTTCCTCGGGTTTACTAATGATACTCCCAATAATATTTTTTTTTGATTTGATTTTAACATAAAAGTAATATCATTACAAATGTGTTCATCTCAACATATTTCATATAGTATATACCTTCACTAGTATTTTTACCGAATCACAACAACAATATTTTCGTGGCTCTTTTGGTCATTCACAAGAATCATTATTCATGTCACGATGACCGTATTTCATATTTCACACTTTCACTTCTTTTATTTTCAAGGATCACCATCAAATATTAACATACAGAATATTTCAGAAGTCATATACCTCAAGTTCATTAGTAATGGAAACATTAATTCTTCCCAAAGAAGAGGACTTACCAATCAGCAATAGAAACTCACATCTAAGTCATAAACAAGCAATACACTAATTATTCTTGAAATACTCTTTCCCAACAACGACAATGTAAAACTTCAACACCGGAGTATGTAAGAACTCGAATCACATTGGATGTATTTATAAGGCATGGCATTAGTTAAGAACAACCACTCATGGGAATGAATTGAGTACAAAAGCTTTTAGGCAATTCTATTTTTGAAGTCATTTGAAAATAGTTGAGACGAGGCTCATTTCATAATCTTTCTCTCATCTTCTCATTTCATTGGCAAAACTAGCCACAATTATAACTTAAATTCTTGGCACACTGGCCACACTTTATTTCCCCAAGTTTCTTATTTTCAAGCATCTTTAAAGATAATCAACAACAATACATTTTGAATCAAGACTTTAGGTATACATATGAGCAATTATGAGTCTTAAGCATATCGAGTTTTTGTCACCCAATTGGTACACTGGTTCTCCTTTAAAACATGACTCAAACTCACACAATTTTAATATGCAAACCATACTTTGAACATCTATATTTCGACATAAGTCTCATTTGGAATAGTCAAGTTTATAGGGGATAACCCGGGATATAGATATTAGGGATCTTAAGCCAACCATACTTGAATTTACGGGAACAATATGGAATTCGATTCTAAGAGATAATATTTAGCCAACATACCTCAAATTCTCCCCATAATAGTACTACAATGATTCACTACACTAAGAAACTTCAATCTACAATAACAACATCCAACGAGAACAATATTAGTAACAAATTCCATAGTTTAGGCCATTTAGACTCTTTATCAAACACCTAGTAGGCATATATCTCTACATCTCTTAACCATAGAATTAGTTCATCCAACTACCAATATTTACCAACGATTTATCCCGCCATCATTCTTAATCAATTTATAACTCCCAACATCACATGCATGACCATCCATCCACACCTAACCAACACAATTCCATCAAATAATCACCTTTTAATCTCTACAATGGTTATGTCTTTAGATGAGGAACATATGGCTACCAATCACCATCCCATGAGTTTCAATACTCAATTCATAATCGTATTACCATAATAAATCGATAAATGTAAGTCTAAGGGTGGAGGATTACCTTTAGGAAGATATCTTGCAAACACTCATTTTGAGTTCTTGAAGAAATGTCTTGAAAATCTAAGGATTTCATGTGTAGATTGAGTTATTTATAGTTGTGGAAATGATAGTATTAACACCAAGGTAATGGGTATTTCTTACCTTGAATATGGGAGGCGTTGAGGGTCTTGAGAGAGTGGAGGAAAGCTCTAAAATTCGTCGAAGTGAAATGGGGGAAATGAGCCTACGAAATGGCTTAAAAGGTCATGAATCTAGGGTACGCCCAGTCTCGCGAAGTGAGCCTCACCTCGCTGCCCATAGTATACAAGGGAAGACAGGATTCGCGCCTGGTAGGGAGAAGTGACCCTCACTTCGCTGTCCGCCAAAATAACTGGGTGATCTAACTTTCGTAATTTGATCATAACATTTAGTAGGAATGTCCAAATGATGAACGGCTTGATGCATTAGAAACTAGACTCAAAGGGAGACACTCCAGTGGAAAAATTCATTGGAAATATATTTATATTATGAGAGTTATACCCATTCAAAGTTCAGTGTTTCACAAATTTGGACACCTATTCCACTTAACATTTCCAACCCATTCCAAACAACTTCTTCCCACTTACAAGCCTCCTTAATTTGTTCCAAAACACTCTCCATATGTATTTTCAATTCAAAATAATATGGCTCTATTCAATAGGTTTCCTTTATTACTCGAATACATTATTCCCAAATACCATTGGCGCACTTTAAAAATCTTAAATCATTAGGAAATTTTAACGGGTCGTTACAAGTACATCCATATATAGAGGCTTGTATACATGTCCTTCCAGTCAGTGCAATATATTGGGCTTTTAGGCCTTGTAAGTATATTTTTGTTGGTTTGTCAGCTTGAGTGCAGGCAAGGCAGGCTTGGAGTGGCTCACCAGGTTATTTAATGTCATTTTTAGAACGAAGAAGTGTAATGACCCGGACGGTCGTTCCGATAGTTTTAGCCTCGTTTTCCCTATTTATGCAATCATATGTTTCTTATACTATTTATGTTGTGTTGTATCCGTTTGTTCGGATTCGGAGTGGTCGTGGTGAGAACTGAGACACTTAGTCTCTTAAATTGGCTTAATAGTCGGAAAAGTCAACTTGGAGTTGACTTATTGGTAAACGACTTCGGAATATAAATTTTATGGGTCGGATAGCTTCATTAGGTGATTTGGGACATAGGGGTGTGTTCGGAATGTGGTTTTGATGCCCGGTGTAGAATTAGGTTTGAATTGGCAAAATTCAGTTTTTGGCAATTTCCGGTCAGCAGTGAAAAATTAGCTATCGGGGTCGGAATGGAGTTACGAAAGTTTGAACAGGTTCGTAGTGTCATTTTGGATATGTGTGCAAAATTTCAGGTCAATCAGACGTGTTTTGGATGGTTTCGACATCTTTGGCGAAATTTAGAAGTTTCAAAGTTCATAGGCTTGAATCCGAGGTGAATTTGATGTTTTTGTGTTGTTTTTGGTATTTCGAAGGCTCGAGTAAGTTTGAATAAGGTTATGGGATGTGTTTTTATGATTTGTTGAGGTCCCGAGGGCCTCAGATGAATTTCGGGTGTTTAACAGATCGATTTATGGATTTTTGAGATAGTTATTTCGCAGCAGATATTTTTGCTCTTCGCGATCGCGTAGAACGGTCCGCGATCGCTTAGGCCAAGTTAGGCGGGGGTGAAAAATGTCTCTATGCGATCGCAGAGGTCAGGTTGCAATCGCGTGGGTCTGTAATGTTGTGCTACACGAACGCGTGGCCAGAGTCGCGCCCGCGTAGAGGAGAGTAAGCTGGTGGGGAGTGGAAGGTTTTGTTCAGCGTGATCGCATGGGTAGGGACGTGATCGCGTGAGTTGGGACGGAAAAGCTTCGCAATCGCGTGGGCTATTCCGCGATCGCTAGGGTTAAATGAGGGGCCTGGGCAGTGTGCTTCAAAAAGCCACATCTGCGAGTTTGAGCCCACTTCTCACCATTGTGGGACGAAATTGGTGCTCTTGAGAGAGATTTAAAGAGGGATTCAAAGGGGAACTTTTGGAGGTAATATTTTTGACTTCATAACTAGATTCTATGTTGGTTTCTAAGTGATTAAACCCGAAATTAGTTTGATTTAAACCCAAAATCTAGGGAAGTTAGGGCACGAGAAATTGGGACTTTAATTGAGTAATTGAAGGGGCTATTGTTGTTTGATTTTGATGATTTTTATATGTATAGACTCGGGAAAGGATGAGGATTATTGTGGTGCGATTTTTATAGAATTCCAAGACGTGGGCCTGGGAGGTCGGGTTTGGCCAATTTCGGGATTTGTGCCCAATTGTGATAAATTTCGAATGGGTTTCGTCCTCCTAACATATTTTGATGTTATTAATCTAATTTTAATAGACTCTGAGCATTTGAGAGCCGATCGAGAGGCAAGAGAATCGTGGAGTAGTTTTCGGGCCGGTTTGAGGTAAGTAATGATTGTAACTCTAGACCTGAGGGTATGAAACCCCGATATTTCACTTTGGTAAATGAGGTGACACACATGCTAGGTGACGAGCGTGTGGGCGTGCACCGGTAGGGATTGTGACTTGGTCCATCCCGTGGCGACTATTATGCCACGTATTTGATTTGAAACCATGAGATGTCCTGTATTTTGGAGGTTTATATTATAATATGGGTAGTATACCACGTTTGGGGCCTTGTGCCGATCTGTTTAGATCCCCAGGGGTATTTTTACAATGTTCTCACACTATTTTTGATAGAAAATTGTGAACTCAATCATGTTTATTAGTTTTTGCTTTTCTTTTCACTATTATCCCAATGTGTTAGAATACTGTGAGGTATTAGGGGCTGGGTCTCGTGATGTTCAGATGAGTTGCATGAGTGGCTTGAGAGGATGAATGAGTCAGGACGAAACCTGAGTTTGCGAGGATAGTTATTTATCGGGTTGCACGGCGTGCAACATATATATATATATATATATATATATATATATATATATATATATATAATTACAANTATATATATATATATAGTATTACAATATTTTCACCACCATCGAGCTATATCAGTGGGCAAGCCCCTATTGGGCAGTATTACAGTATTTTAACCGCCATCGAGCTATAATCGTTAGGTAGGCCCCTATTGGGCAACGTTAGATCAAATGATAAGTTATATATTTAGCCTATTGTGGCCAAGCTCATATGAGTGATCCCAAAATGGTAGAGATAAAAACATAGCATAGTATGGCCGAGCACCTATGGCCAAGCCTACTATGGTAGAGCAGTTACACATACCGAGCCATACAGGGCCGGAAATCTATTTTACTTACTATATTGAGAGAGTTGAGTTAGTATCATCAGTTAAGAATATCTTCATATTATCTTCGACTCGCTGTTACTTTAAGTTATTATATTATTAGTTTAGTTTCAGCTTTTAGTTATTTTATAATCTTACATACTCGGTACATTATTTCTTACTGACGTCCTTATTGCTAGGGACACTATTTTTCATGCATGCATGTCCCGATAGAAGCCTGGATAGTCCTTGCCAACAAACAGTGTCAAACATTATCTTGGTTGGTAAGCTCCACTTCCGTGGAGTTACCAGGTCAACACCTTGGAGTCCATTTTATAAATACATGTTTGATGGGTAGGTCGAGGCCCTGTCCCGACCATGATATAGTTCAGTTATCTGTAGAGGTTTGTAGACGAGTCTTGTATATTTTGTATAATAGTATATAATCATGGCATCCTCGTTGTCCTGCACATTTATATACATGAGGTTTTGGGTATGTTTACCCCTCAGATGAAAGAGACATTATTTTCGGATAGTTCAGAACATGGGCCCGTCGGTCTTGATTGGTATTGTCAACTTGTAGGTAGTACTCGTCGGCCGAAGTTTAGGGCTAACCCTCCAGATTTCAATGTTAATGGTACGCTCGGGCCGAGTATGGCACTGGGTACTGGCTATGCCCCGGGTTTGGGGCGTGACAAAAGTGGTATCAAAGCAGTTGTATCTTAGGGAGTCTACATGTCGTGTCTAGTAGAGCCTTATTTATAGATGTATTGTGCACCACATTATATAAGCAGGAAGCTACAAGGCATTTAGGAGTTGTTTACCCTTCTTTAAAATCCAAATCATGCGATAGAGCTGTGTAATAAGAGTTCGAGCCAGGACATATGTTTGCTAATGATATAGAGACAGGGCTTGAGAGTATAAAAGAGTATAAGCAATAAATTCATATCCTAATTTCAAGGAATTAATGGTGACTTCAACATGATTACAAGAAAGCTACGTTAGACCCCCCAAAGTAATAGAAATCAGCATGGGCTAGTAAATAAGATAAATCAAACATGAAATAGGGACCGGAGGATCTGATAATAGTTAACATCATGGGAATTTCAGAGACTGTTTCTGTCAATAATAGAATAGATGACAGAGGAATAACCTTTAAAGGTTATTCATGAAGACGGTTCACTAAAAGCAATCACTGTGAGCAGAGTTAATCTTAAGAGACTAAGTGTGCCAGTAACACTAGGTGTCACCCTCGCGCGTAAGAAATGCAATTATCTCTGGTACAGAAGGGTTATCACAAGGCAGTTAAAAGTCAGCGAAGACGTGAAATAATGCCGAATATGGAGAGGTAAAATAATTATAGGTAAATCTTCACAGCATTAAATGTTAGTATTCCCCAAAGGGGGGGGGGGGGAAGATGGTGTGATATGTTATTAAGTCAATGTTATGTGGTTCAGGTAACTATGGAATAGTAAATAAAGAATGCGGTAAAAAAACGAAAGGAATGAGACTGGATTTATTCATATCCTACCGATATGTTACAACTCCTGAACTTTATGCAAGCACGATGGAGGAGAGAGGAAGTAAGGGTTCCTAGCCAGGATGTTATTGATAAATAAGTGTGAATGGACACGTGATACATAATGAGTTAGTGCGAGTGATAAGTAAAGACAAAGGACATAACTTAAGAGATATTGCACAAAATATAGTTATGAGAATGGACAAACGAGTAGCTAGTAGTTGATTCAGTAAGAGCCTAGTTCTGATTAGACAACAAGATACAGATAAATCAACAAATAATGCAAGATAAACATAGTGAGCCCCAACACAGGGAATTCAAGCTCACAGATACGAGATCGTAATCCTCTAGAAATTTTAGATAGGAGTTGGGGTAGTTAAAGGTACCGTATAAGTTTCACGGAAATAAAAAGAGTGCCACCAAGGAGACAATTTAAATTTCAGTTTAGAAGTAACCCTAGGAGCACAAGGACGCAGAGCTAAGTAACGAAAGATAAATGTAGGCGAGTAAGAACATCAAAACTTAAGTCGTCGATACGATGTAATAAGCTTGAAGCTTTACATGAACTAGAGGGTCTCACCTAAGTACTACAACAAATACTAGATGAGGAAATAAGGAAGAAGTCTTCAACCTAAGAATAGTTACCTAAAGGAGAAATGATCTTGTAACAACAGTCTCACTACAACATTGTACACTCCATAAAAAAGTGGCACCTATTGTGGCTAATGAACAGGAAGCACCAATAAAAAGGTAATATTCGAGATAATATGAGTTGCAAAAAATTCTAATATGTGTTTGCACTAAATTAAGCTAAGTATTCATGCAACAAGTTGCAGGACGATCAAGAAAAGTAATTGCTTACATTTATAGACAACTGATAGGGTACGAAAGGAATTAATCAATCTATGATACAAATTTAACTACGTTACGAACGCACTTAAGATTGCGAAGTGACATTCACATATTGTTGGAGACTTTGGTATAGTTTAAAAGAATGGATTGAGTCCACGTCACAGACAAAGGCCTGAATTTCTAAAAGGTTATAACATGGATGTTACATAGTGTCCACAAAATGCTACTGTAATAGTAAATACCCTGAGCCACAGACTGGAAGACGGCTTAAGCCTATATAAAGGCTGAGAGAGAAGAGGAAGCTCGAGATTTACAATATCTAAGTAAATAAAGGTTCTGATTATTAGACCAAAATGTTTATATAAATTGTGACTCGGAATATTACATAATCACTCTTAATATAAGAGGTACAAGAGAGATAGTATAGTATCGTTCTTAGGTGGATCATGCAAATAACTTCAGATGTTCCCGGATGAGACATAAGCCCTAGTGACAATGTATTATGTAAGAGATTTCAAGTTATCAATGGTAGATTATAGATCAACATTTAGGTGAATCAACAATAGATGGATAAAAGTTCCAAATTATGAGATGCGATTAGGTCATCATTCTTAAGATGAACAGTAATCAGAAAGCACTAAAGCATAATAATAATTGAAGTATGGGTTATGAGTTATGATATAGTATGACCTACCTAGATGCAGTAAAGCCATAAGAATAGATAACTGAGGCTATGGAAGAATATATAGCAATAGTCGTAAGTTCAACAAAGTATCGAGCGAAGAAATTCAATATACCTATAGATTCCCAAAGGGACATATTGTCATAGCTCTGCATATGTTTACAATATGAGGCCTGGAGATTGGCTAAAAGCTAGAGTACAAAGGAGAGAAGAGCCGCACAGGCGCGCACATGAGATCAGAGTGGTACAGGGGGCATGACAGAAGGTAGCAATAGTTAAAATATTGGAAGAATTCTGGCACAAAGGTTGTGACGTTAGAAAGAGGTCTAAAGGGGGAAATACCCTAGCCTTTGGATTTATTCACAAAAAAATCACCTTAATGAGAAGGAAAATATTAAATGTATTAGTAAGAGATATAGGTTATAAGACTGATAAGTGCATCAATCAACATTCGAGGACGAATATTTCAAAGGGGGGAATGATGTTACACCCCATGTTTCATACACAAAAGTAAGTCGTAAGTCAATTGATGTAACCCCAGAAGTGAAAACATCTTTGAAAGTACATAAAGTAAGTTAATAATATTACCGTGGAGGTTAAGAATATTTAAGATCATGAATACCATGTACGAAGAGGGTTTCAAGGCTTAGAAGCTAAACAAATCGAAGAAAATAATGTTTCGTCAAAAGTCGACATGTTGAAAATGTTATAACCCATACCTTTGGGGTGAGACTAGGGTTCTTAATATGATAATAGGTTTTTTTTATGAGTTATTTTAGTTGTATGATAGTCATGTGTTATTTTTTGAAGTCAAGAGAGTTGTGGAAGAAAAGTCGATGAAAGTCATCTCAAGTTATGTTCATAAGTTTTACTAAAATTTAGGTCAAATGTCCTGAGCTTTTCTCCCAATATACTTAGAGCTATGAGGTGATCCACTAATAAAATTGAATATACATGAGTCTATTTTATAACGCATTAAACTTTCTATCAATACGAAATCGGACTAGAGAGATATATGCGTTATTGTGAGACTGCACATACTACTAGGTGACAAGTAGGTGGGTCACCTACTTGCTTTAATAGGAGGAATACATATGTCCAAAAAGGGGCTAGTTAGGGTCAGAAAATATACCTTTTAAGGTCCTATTTCCTTCATATATCACACTGATAATAGGGCATAAGAACCAGAGATAAGCCCTTGCAAAAATCCTCCCAAAAATTGAACACAAACCCTAAATGATTTTCTCTTCTTTTCAAGTTCTAGTTGGAGGAAAACCTAGGGTTTGAAGAAACAAGATAGGAGTTGAGATATTAAAAAAATAATTTAAATATACTTCTCTCTTTCATCCATTTTTTTCTACTGGAAATGTATGAAAAGTAGTTCTATAATTGTAAGAACACAGGGGACGGTGATCGGAAGCCGTGAGTTCGAGTTATTCAACTAGTAGTGGATTGTTTTGTGTTGCTGTTGGATTGCGTGTTTTGCTATTGTTTTAGTGATTTTTGAAGGAGAAAGGGTGTGGAGAAACACCACATAAATGCATGGTGTTGGGATGGTCATTCGTCGTAACATTTTCGGGTTGTTTGACACTACTACGGTGGTCCTTTTGTGTATGAGGTGATTGGGGTATGTTGAGTTATTTTGTAGTATTTTGTGGTGTATATAAGGTTGAAAATTAATGTATGTAAGTTTTTATTTTTATGTTCTTGTGTTTTTTGTGTTATCTCGAATTGAGAGGAAGTAAAGATTATATGAGAGACGATGCCCATTTTAATATGACATAAGCTTGTCGTTCGTTATGCGATAGTTGTACCTTTCATAACTTAATGATAGTATTATTATCGTTGTTCTAGATTAAGGTGAAAAGAGACGATTTCAACGCGGTTATTGGAAATATTTTGATAAGGTATGTTGAGTCCAAACCTTTCCTTCATTTTGGCATGGTCCCGTAACTACATGTGTTTGATAACGACATAAAGAGACGTTCATATTCCTGAATTTATGTATGTTATCCTAGGCTCATAAGTTATCATATTCTCCCTTATCGGGACTTTATATTAAGCTAAGTATTGTCTTCATCATGTCAAGAGAGAAGAGGTTCTATGCATACATATATATATGTATGTATGTATGTATGTATGTATGTGTGCATATATATATGTTTGTGTGTATATATATATATATATATATATATGTATGTATGTATATATATACATATATATATATATATATGTATGTATGTGTATATATGTGACGACCCGGTCGGTAATCTTAAGAATTAACGCCTCGATCCCCTGTTAACTGTCTTCCCCAAGTCTATTTCTGCTTAATTGAATTGCTGGGGACGTTCGGTTTTGAGTTTCGGAGAGTTTTGGGACATTTAGTCCCTAAATGAGAGCTTAAGTGTTGGAAAGTTGCTTGTAGTCGGAGGAGTGTGAATACGACCTTGGAATTGAAATCTGATGGTTCCGTTAGCTCCATTAGGTGATTTCGGGGTTGGGAGCGTGTTCGGAATGTATTTTGGAAGTCCGTAGCTCATTTAGGCTTGAAATGCCGAAGTTTGAATATTTAGAGTTTCCGGTCCGACAGTAAATTTTTGATCCGAAGGTCGGAATGGAATTCCGGAAGTTGCAGTAGTTTCGTCATGTCATTTGGGATGTGTGTGCGAAATTTGAGGTCATTCGGATAAGTTTAGACGTGTTTCGGCGTCAGATGTGAATTCTAGAGTTTTCTTAAGTTCTTAGGTTTGAATCTATGCATATTTGAGTATTTTGATGTTATGAGACGTGTTTTTAAGGCTCGACCTAGTTCAAATAAGGTTTTAAGGTTGGTTGGTAGTTTTAGTTAAGGTCCCGGGGGCCTCAGGGTTGTTTCAGATGCTTAACGGGTGAAATATGGAAAATTTTCTGCTGCATCAACCAGGCTCTTCTGGTGTCTTCGCATCTCCGAAGGTTTTTTCGTAGGAGCGGATCCGCAGGCGCCGTGGACTTTGGTTGCAGGTGCGATAGGGGAATTTTGGGCCAGTGGTCGCAGGTGTGACCTGGGTTCCGCAGGTGCGGGACCCCAGGCGCGGCCAAACGACCGCAGGTGCGGCCCCAGTGCACTATAAGTTACTTCCACACCTGCGGTACCGCAGGTGCGGTGATCGAGTCCTCAGGTGCGATTTCCTTAGGTATGTTTTTCCAAAAACCCGAGAGTTTGGTTCATAATTCCAAAAATCGTGTGATGGCTCAAAGATTGGCGATTTTCAGTGGATTTTGAAGAGAAGGATCATAGGTAACATTTCCTAATCCTAATTCATTGTTCGACCATTAATTTTCGTTGTTTTATTTAGTTTAATTATCAAAAAATGGGGGAAAAACCATAGGAAAGGGATGAGATTTTCCCAATCCAAAATTCTGAAAATTGAGGGGTTTTTTGGCATCGGATTTCGATTGTTTCTGGTTAAATGAGTTCGTGAGTGGATGGGTATCCGGAAAATATGACTTTTACCCAATTCCAAGTCGTGGGCCTGAGGGGTGTTTTGGTCATTTTACGTAATTTCGCGCCTTAGCTTGAATTAAACAGTATAATCAGTTGCATGAGATGTTATTTACGATATGTAATTCAATTGTATAGATTTGGGCCATTTGGAGTCGGATACTTGTGGCAAACGTGTGGTTTCGAGTTGATTTTGAGCTGGTTCAAGGTAAGTGGCTTGTCTAACCTTGTGTGGGAGACCTTTCCCCTTAGGATGTGATATTTGGTAATTGAATGCCTCGTACGTGTGGTGACGAGCGTGTACTTGTGCTAATTGTTGAAAAACACGGTTTTACTTTAAATATTTAGACTGAGTTTCTTTTTTACCTGTTTTATTCTATTTGCAATTATAGTCTTTGTTAGCTTAGGAAAGCATGTCGAGTTTCCCTAAATTACCTATTTTCTTAAGTTGCTTAAATTGTACTACGTGAAGCATGTTAGGCTAGAACTACTTGTTGCCTTGTATTGTTGCACTCTATTTCTGAATTTCTTCTTGTTGTGGTTGCATATTTACATTGGGACAACGAATGTGGGATTCCAGTAGCTCCCTCCCTTGTTTGTTTACTTTGGGACTGCGGGTTCGACTCCCGATAGATCCTCATGCATATTTACTTTGGGACTGTGGGTTAGATTCCCAATAGATCTCCCTGCACATTTACTTTGGGACTGCGTGTTAGATTCTCGATAGATCCCCTTTCATATTTACTTTGGGACTGCGGGTTCAATTCCCGATAGATCCCCCTACACATTGATAGCTGGACTACGGGACGGTATCCTGGGAGATCCTTCGGATATACATATGACGGACTACGGGACGGTATCCCGGGAGATCCACTGCACAGTTGAGAAAAGGACTACGGGACGGTATCCCGGGAGATCCTTCGGATATACATATGATGGACTACGGGACGGTATCCCGAGAGATCCACTGGAAAGTTGAGAAAAAGACTACAGGACGGTATTCTGGGAGATCCTCATTGTTACCATTGTTATTATACTGTACATATTCTGTGTTTACTCTGTTCTTGTGTTTTTTTGTTATTGCCTTGTTTGACCTGTCTTATTTAACTGATGTACTCATTATTACTGCCTGTTTTCATACTGTAAATCCCTATTATATTGTTTGACCTCAGTAAGGCCCTGACCTTCCTCGTCGCTCCCCGACCGAGGTTAGGCTTGGCACTTACTGAGTACCGCTATGGTGTGCCCTTTCCTGCACATATTTTTCATGTGCAGATCGACTACCTCCACTTAGGCGCACTATCCCCGAGGTTGAGAAATCCAGTAGAGACTTCGAGGTACATCTGCCGTGTCCGCAGACCCGGAGGCTCTATCTTATTCCAGATTTTGTGAAAATTTTATCTTTCCCTACAGTTGTATAGACATTCTGGAGTTAGAGCAGTGTATTAGATTTTGTTAGCTTGTGTTTCCTGTGAGTTTCCAGGTTTTGGGGTGATGTTGTAGACATCCGTATTATTTTGGATTGTATATTCCAAGTTGCAGTTATATACAGTCTTCCTTTTAGATTGTTCAGCTTTCTTTTACTTAATTATTTCGCAAGTTATGTTGATATTCCGTATTGCTAGGCTTACCTAATTATAGGGACTAGGTGCCATAACGACATGTTCATGGAGGGCAAACTGGGGTCGTGACAAGTTGGCATCAGAGCTCTAGGTTCATAGGAGTCAAGTAACACATGTAGGTTATTTAGAGTCTCGCTGATCTGTACGGAGACGTCTTTACTTATCTATGAGAGGCTATGTAACTGTTTAGGAAAAATCTTCACTTCATTGATTTCCTTGTCGTGCAATATCTTTTGACATCAATTCTAAACCTCTATTTTCTATTCTCTCACATAGGGTGAGGACCCGTGCTAATCGGGATGATCAGGCACCTGTGCCCCCTACAACAGCCGTTAAAGGCCGGGGCCGGGGTAGAGGCTGAGGACGCGCACGTGGTGCAGCGGGAGCACCTGCGCGAGCTGCCGTCGAGGTACCACTAGCAGACCCAGCCGAGGTTCAGACATCTGCCACGCCTACTGCCACTACTACTCCAGCTCTTCAGGAGACATTAGCTCAGTTCATGTCCATGTACACCGCTCTGGCTGAGGCAGGGTTGCTTCCCCTTGCTGCAACCACATCTCAGGCCGGGGGAGGAGCACAGACTCCTGAGCAGCGAGTGCATGTGGAGCAGGTCCCAGAGGTCATTCATGTGCCGCTTATTGTGCCAGTTCAGCCCGAGGAAGGGTCAGCTGCTTCAGAGGACGAGGAGCGGAGACTTGAGAGGTTCATGAAGTATGACCCTTCATTATTTAGTGGACTAGCATCAGATGATTCCTTGGGATTTCTAGAGGAGTAGGGTTTCCTTTACTACCTTCCAGCTTCGCGGAGCCGCCTATGAGTTGTGGCGCACCTATGAGTTATACAGTCCAGACGAGGCTGCCTCACTGACCTGGACCTAGTTCTTAGATGTGTTCCTGAGAGAGTTTGTTTCTCAAAGCCTCAGGGACGCATGGCGCGCATGGTTTGAGCATTTGCGCCACGGTGCTATGACAGTTTCAGAGTATGCTATCCGTTAAACCAGATTTGCTAGGCATGCACCGGTTTTGGTTGCTACTATCCGCGAGAGGGTTCGCCGATTTATCCAGGGCTTGTCCCACCCATCAGATCTAGCATGGCTCGAGAGTTGGAGATGGACATTCCTTATCAGCGGGTAGTGAGCATTGCTAGGAGGATCGAGGGTATGCTCACTAAGGAGCGAGAGGAGAGGGAGGCCAAGAGGTCTAGATAGTCGGGCCACTACTCTGGTGCCCGAACCCCAGCAGCAGGTCGTAATGGTAGGGGTTATATGGTCCGCTCAGTTCATTCAGCTCTTCCAGCAGCCAGCGGTACCCCAGCTCCACCCAGGCCTCAAGAGCCTTATTATGCACCTCCAGTTTCTAGCGCGCCTCCTGCGCGGGGTGCTTTCAGAGGCCAGTCTAGCAGACATGTCCCTAGCCAGTCACAACCACCACGTCCTCCCAAAGCTTGTTTCGAGTGTGGCGATACATGCCATATGCTTAGGGACTTCCCCAGATTTGGCAGGGGTGCATCTTCACAGACTTTTTAGCCACAGCGTGCTCAGCAGAGTTCTCACGCCATGATCACAGCTCCAGCTACTACCACACCTGCCCAGCCAGCTAGGGGCGGAGGTCGGGGAGGTAGAGGTCACCCTCGAGGGGGAGGCCAGGCCATATATTATGCTATTCCTGCTCGTACCGATGTTGTTGCCTCCGATTCTGTGATCACATGTATTATACTGGTTTGTCATAGAGATGCATCGGTTTTATTCGATCCAGGCTCCATATATTCTTATGTGCCTTCTTATTTTACTCCGCATTTGGGTATAGCCCGAGATTCTTTGGGTTCTTATGTTTATGTTTCTACACCTATGGGAGATTCTCTTGTTGTGGACCGTGTTTATCGTTCGTGTTTGGTTACTATTCGTGGTTTTGAGACCAGTGCGGACTTATTGTTACTCGATATGGTAGATTTTGATATTATCTTGGACATGGACTGGTTTTCGCCCCATTATGCTATTCTTGATTGTCACGCCAAGACCGTGACTCTGGTTATGCCATGTATTCCGCGTGTTGAGTAGAGTTGTACGTTATATCACACTCCTAGTAGAGTTATCTCTTTCGTTAGAGCTCAGCGTATGGTTGAGAAGGGGTGTGCCGCATATTTGGATTATGTGAGAGATGTCAGTATTGATACCCCTTTTGTTGATTCAGTCCCAGTGGTGTGGGATTACACTGATGTGTTTCCAGCTGACCGACCGAGCATGCCACCCGATAAAGACATTGGTTTTGGCATTGACTTGTTTCCAGGCACTCAGCTCATTTCCATTCCTCCTTGCCGTATGGCTCCTCCTAAGTTGAAGGAGTTGAAGGATCAGTTACAAGAATTTCTTGATAAGGGTTTTATTCGACCCAGTGTTTCACCTTGGGGTTATCCTGTCTTGTTTGTAAAGAAAAAGGATGGTTCTATGCATATGTGTATTGATAATCGCCAGTTGAACAGGGTTACAGTGAAGAACCGTTATCCCTTGCCTCGTATTGATGATCTATTTGACCAGCTTCAGGGCGCACATGTATTTTCTAAGATTGATTTGCGCTCAGGTTACCATCAGTTGAAGATTCGGGAGCTGGATATCCCGAAGACTGCTTTAAGGACTCGATATGGCCATTATGAGTTTCTAGTTATGTCATTCGGGCTGACTAATGCCCCCGCAACACTTATGCATTTGATGCACAGTGTGTTCAGGCCATATCTCGACTCGTTCGTAATTGTTCTCATAGATGATATTCTTGTTTACTCCCGAAGTCGGAAAGAGCATAAGCAGCACCTGAGGACAGTGCTTCAGACCCTGAGAGAGAAGAAGTTGTATGCAAAGTTCTCAAAATGTCAGTTTTGGTTGAGTTCTGTGACATTCTTAGGCCACATGGTATCGAGTGAGGGTATTCGTGTGGATCCGAAAAAGGTAGAGGCCGTGCAGAGTTGGCCCAGGCCGTCCTCAGTTACGGAGATTCGCAGGTTCCTTGGCTTGGCAGGTTATTACCGTCGTTTTGTGGAGGGGTTTTCATCAATGACAGCCCCTATGGCTAGATTGACCCAGAAGGGTGCTCCATTTCAGTGGACAGAGGAGTGTGAGGCGAGCTTTCAGAAGCTCAAGACAGCTTTGACTACAACCCCAATCTTTATATTGCCTACTGGTTCGGGGTCTTATACAGTTTATTGTGATGCCTCACGAGTTAGCCTTGGAGCGGTGCTGATGCAGGACGGTAGGGTGATTGCCTACGCGTCCAGACAGTTGAAGATACATGAGAAGAATTACCCTGTCCATGACCTTGAGTTAGTTGCCATTGTTCATGCCTTGAAGATCTGGCGTCATTATTTGTACGTTGTGCCTTGTGAGATTTATACTGACCACCGGAGTTTGCAGCACATATTGGCGTCATTATTTGTACGGTGTGCCTTGTGAGATTTATACTGACCACCAGAGTTTGCAGCACATATTCAGGCAGAAGGATAAAAATTTGTGCCAGCGTAGATGGTTAGTGTTGCTAAAGGACTATGACATCACTATATTATACAACTCGGGGATGGCCAATGTGGTGGCCGACGCCTTGAGTCACCGGGCGGAGAGTTTGGGGAGTTTGGCATACCTTCATGAAGCTGAGAGGCCTCTAGTCTTAAATGTTCAGTCATTAGCCAGTCAGTTCGTGAGATTGGATCTTTCTGAGCCTTGTCGGGTATTAGCTTGTGTGGTTTCTCGGTCTTCCTTATTCAATCGTATCATGGAGCGGCAGTATGATGATCCTCATTTACTTTTCCTCAAGGACACGGTCCAGCATGGTGATGCCAGAGATGAACCATTGGAGATGATAGGGTATTGAGGATGCAGGGTCGGATTTTTGTGCCCAATGTTGATGGGCTTCGGGTGTTTATTTTAGCAGAGGCCCATAGTTCGCGGTATTCCATCCATCCTGTTAACTGTCTTCCCCAAGTCTATTTCTACTTAATTGAATTGCCGGGACGTTTGGTTTTGCGGAGAGTTTTGGGACATTCAGTCCCTAAATGAGAGCTTAAGTGTTGGAAAGTTGCCCGTAGTCGGAGCAGTGTGAAGACGACCTCGGAATGGAAATCTGATGGTTCCGTTAGCTACGTTAGGTGATTTCGGGGTTGGGAGCGTGTTCGGAATGTGTTTTGGAATCAGTAGCTCATTTAGGCTTGAAATGCTGAAGTCTGAATTTTTGGAGTTTCCGGTCCGATAGTAAATTTTTGATCCGAGGGTCGGAATGGAATTCTGGAAGTTGGAGTAGTTCTGTTATGTCATTTTGATGTGTGTGCAAAATTTGATGTCATTCGAATAAGTTTAGACGTGTTTCGGGGTCGGATGTGAATTCTAGAATTTTCTTAAGTTCTTAGGCTTGAATCTATGCATATTTGAGTATTTTGATGTTATGAGACGTGTTTTTAAGGCTTGACCTAGTTCCAATAAGGTGTTAAGGTTGGTTGGTGGTTTTGGTTGTTGTCTCGGGGGCCTCGGGGTTGTTTCAGATGCTTAACGGGTGAAATATGGAAAATTTGTTGCTGCATTAACCAAGCTCTTCTGGTGTCTTCGCACCTGCGAAGGTTTTTCTGCAGGAGAGAAATCGCAGGCACGGTGGACTTTGGTCGCAGGTGCGATAGGGGAATTTTGGGTCAGTGGTCGCAGGTGAGGGACCGCAGGCGCCAACAAACGACCGCAGGTGCGGCCCCAGTGAACTGTATGTGACTTCCGCACCTGCGATGCTTTTTCTGCATGTGCGGTACCGCAGGTGCGGTGATCGAGTCCGCAGGTGCAATTTCCCTGGGTATTTTATTCCAAAAATCCGAGAGTTTGGTTCATAATTCTAAAAATCCTGTAAGGGCTCAAAGATTGGCAATTTTCTGTGGATTTTGAAGAGAAGGATCATAGGTAACATTTCCTAATCCTAATTCATTGCTAGACCATTAATTTCCGTTGTTTTTTTTAGTTTAAATCAAAAAATGGGGGAAAACCCATAAGAAAGGGATGAGATTTTCCCCATCCAAAATACTGAAAAATTGTGGGGTTTTTTGGCATCGGATTTCGATTGTTTCTAGTTAAATGAGTTTGTGAGTGAATGGGTGTCCGGAAAATATGACTTTTACCCGATTCCAAGTCGTGGGCCCGGAGGGTATTTTGGTCATTCTAAATAATTTCGCACCTTAGCATGAATTAAACTGTATAATCAGTTGCATGAGATGTTATTTACGATATGTAATTCAATTGTATAGATTTGGGCCATTTGGAGTCGGATACTCGCGGAAAACGTGTGGTTTCGATTTGATTTTGAGCCGGTTCGAGGTAAGTGGCTTTTCTAACCTTGTGTGGGGGACCTTTACCCTTAAGATGTGATATTTGGTAATTGAATGCCTCGTACGTGAGGTGACGAGCGCGTACTTGTGCTAATTGTTGAAAAATACGGTTTTACTTTAAATATTTAGATTGAGTTTCTTTCTTACCTTTTTTATTCTATTTACAATTATAGTTTTTGTTAGCTTAGGAAAGCATGCCGAATTGCCCTAAATTACCTATTTGCTTAAGTTGCTTAAATTGTACTACGTGAAGCATGTTAGGCTAGAACTACTTGTTGCCTTGTATTGTTGCACTCTATTTCTGAATATCTTCTTGTTGTGGCAGCGTATTTACATTGGGATTATGGATGTGAGATTTCGGTGGCTCCCCCCCTTATTTGCTTACTTTGGGACTGCGGGTTCGATTCCCGATAGATCCCCATGAACATTTACTTAGGGACTGTGGGTTAGATTCCCGATATATCCCCCTGTACATTACTTTGGGACTGCGGGTTAGATTCCCGATAGATCCCCCTGCATATTTACTTTGGGACTACGGGTTCGATTCCCGATAGATCCCCCTGCACATTGATAGCTGGACTACGGGACGGTATCCCGGGAGATCCTTCGGATATACATATGATGGACTACGGGACGGTATCCTGGGAGATCCACTGGAATGTTGAGAAAAGGACTGTGGGACGGTATCCCGGGAGATCCTTCGGATATACATATGATGGACTACGGGAAGGTATACCGGGAGATCCACTGGACAGTTGAGAAAAAGACTACGGGACGGTATCCCGGGAGATCCTTCGGATATACATATGATGGGCTATGGGACGGTATCCCGGGAGATCCACTGGACATTTGAGAAAAGGACTACAGGACGGTATCCCGGGAGATCCTCATTGTTACCTTTGTTATTATGTTGTACATATTTCGTGTTTACTCTGTTCTTGTGTTTTTTTTGTTATTGCCTTGTTTGACCTGTCTTATTTCACTATTGTACTCATTATTACCGCCTGTTTTCATACTGTAAATCCCTATTATATTGTTTGACCTCAGTAGGGCCCTGACCTTCCTCGTCACTACCCAACCGAGGTTAGGCTTGGCACTTTCTGGGTACCGCTGTGGTGTACTAATGCCCTTTCCTGCACATATTTTTCATGTGCAGATCCAGGTACCTCCACTCAGGCGCACTATCCCCGAGGTTGAGAGATCCAGTAGAGACTTCGAGGTACATCTACCGCGTCCGCAGACCCGGAGGATCTATCCTATTTCAGCTTTTGTGAAAAGTTTATCTTTCCCTATAGTTGTATAGACATTATGGAGTTAGAGCAGTGTATTAGATTTTGTTAGCCTGTGTTTACTGTGAGTTTCCAGGTTTTGGGGTGAGGTAGACATCCGTAATATTTTGGATTGTATATGCCAAGTGGAATTTATATACAGTCTTCCTTTTAGATTGTTCAGCTTTATTTTAATTAATTATTTCCCAAGTTATGTTGATATTCCGCATTGCTAGGCTTACCTAGTTATAGGGACTAGGTGCCATCACGACATGTTCACGGAGGGCGAACTGGGGTCGTGACAATATCTGTATATATATGTATGTATGTGTGTGTATATATATATATATACATATATATATATATACACACACACACATACATACATAAATTAATATATATACATACATACATGCATACACATATATATACACACACGTACATACATACATACATATATACATATATATATATATATATATATATATATATATATATATATATATATATACATATATATATATATATACACACACACACACACACCATATTACAGTACTGACACCAGCATCGAGACATATCAATGGGCAGGCCCCTATTGGGCGGTATTACAGTATTTTCACCACCATCGAGCTATAATCAGTGTGTAAGCCCCGATTGGGCAACCTCTGATCAGATGGTAAGTTACATACCAAGCCTACAGTTGTCAAATGCCTAGAGCGATCCTAGAATGGCCGAGATACATAGCCTAGTATGGTCGAGCGCCTATGAGCGAGCGTACTATGGTAGAGTTGTTACACATACCGAGCCTTACAGGACCGGACATCTATTTTACTTACTTTGAGAGAGTTGAGTCGTATCACTGGGTAAGAATATCTTCATATTATCTTTGGCACCTAGTTACTTTCAGTTACTACATTATCAAATCAGTTTCAACTCTTAGTTATTTTGTTGCCTTACATTATCAGTACATTATTTCGTATTGACTTCCTTTTGCAGGGCACACTACATTTGATGCATGCAGATCTTGATAGACAGTTGGATAGGCCTTGCTAGTAGATAGGGTCAAGCATCATCTTGATTGGTAAGCTTCACTTCCCTGGAGCTACCTGGTCTAGACCTTGGATTCCATATTATCAACACATGTTTGATGGGTAGGTTGAGGCCTTGTCCAAATCATGATATATTTCAGTTATCTCCAGAGGCTTGTAGACGAGTCCTGTATATTTTGTATATCAGTAGATGAACATGGCAGCCTCGTCGGCATGCACAATTATATATATAAGCTTTGGGATATGTTTACCCCTCAAAGGTAAGTTCTATAAACTGGTGGTTAGACCGGCCAGGTTGTATGGAGCTGAGTGTTGGCCAGTCAAGAATTCACATATCCAGAAGATGAAAGTAGCAGAAATGAGGATGTTGAGATGGATGTTTGGGAACACTAGGCTGGATAAGATTCAGAATGAAGATATTCGGGAGAGGGTGGGCGTGGCTCCCATGGACGACAAGATGCAGGAAGTGCGACTAAGATGGTTCGGACACATGCGGAGGAGAAGCCTAGATGCACCGGTTAGGAGGTGGGAGCGGTTGACTTTGGTAGGTACGAGAAGAGGTAGAGGGCGGCCTAATAAGTATTGGGTCAAGGTGATCAGGAAGGACATGGCGCAGCTTCAGATTTTCGAAGACATGGCTCTTGATAGGAACATGTGGAGGTCGAGCATTAGGGTGGTAGGCTAGGGGGTAGTTGAGAGTTCTTCCCTCTTTGTACCGGGTAGTCTGATTGTCACGACCCGATTTACCCTCCGAAAGGTATCGTGACGGCACCTATTCTTTATGACTAGGTAAGCCTAGAAATTTGGGGAAAACAACAGAATCAATAAAAATAAAGACAGAAAAGATATCTACTAGGTATAACATAGCTGCTCAGTATATACAGTTATTTTACTTTCCAAAACCTGGAATGTCACCAACATCACAAGCTAAACTCTATGGTTAATTATACAAAACTGGAAAGGAAAGTGTAGTCTCATATACGAACTATAACTATGCTAAGATAGGAGGGGGACTCAGAAGCTCTACGGACGCTGCAGAAATACCTCAAAGTCTCCCAAAGATCTGCTACTCTACTGACTCCAGAACGGTGCGCTAGTACCTGGATCTGCACATGAGAAAAACATGTGTAGAAGGGCGTGAGTACTCCACATTCGGTACCCAATAAGTGCCAAGCCTAACCCTAGTCAAGTAGTTACGAGGTCAGATTGCGACTCTAATGAGTTTGAAAAAAAATAAACAGATATAATTAACAGTTAAGTAAAACAACAATAATTAAAGGAAAGTAAAGTGAACCGGAAAGAACGAAGTAATAAATCTCAATTTCGTACAGCATACAAATCAGTAGATACTCGTACATTGCAATACATGGGAAAGTCTAAAGTCTCGGCCCGCAGTCCTGATGTAGATATGCAACGCAATGCAAGGGAAAGTCTCAGGTCATATCCCGCAGTCCCAATGTAAATATGCAATGCAATGCAAGGGAAAGTTGATGCGTGGCTAGAATTCATGATTTTTAGCATTATATACCTTGCATTTTATGTGCTTTAATGATAAAAATACACGTCGTATGTGCCTAATGGGGTTTATTTAATGTGTAGGTGAATTGGAAACGGAAGCCGAGCTAAATGAGAGCATAAACGTCGAAAAATACGCTCAAGAGTCGAAAAGGAGCGACCCGGGACAAGCCAGGCGTTTGGCTCTTAAGGCCAGGAGGTGCCTGGCGTTAGCCAGGCGTTGCCCTTCAATTGCCAGGAGGTGCCTGGCGTTACCCTTCAAACGCCTGGGTACCTGCTTCAGTCAATTCCGAGTTTTGAAGATTTTAAGTGTTTCCCGGTTGGAATAGAAGTCTCCTACACATT
>MDKI01027904.1:0-12445 GCA_005239505.1 Nicotiana paniculata
TCAAAACTATGTCAAGCACTCTCACTCTACTCTTAGGTCCTTAGGTTCTTCCCCCCTCCAGTGGATGACTGCCTTGGGATTCATGTGAGATCCTCTGAACTCTGATGCACTGGGGGCTGTCCCTTCCACACTGCACCTACTCAATTATGGTTATGAAATCTGGGTGTGAGCACTGCCCGGGATCCCTTGAGGTCCTTAGGGAACTCTGACACACCCGGATATGAGAAAGTCTATGAAACATTTGGGCACTTGAGGTTCTGTGGATCTGGGCTTATTTTTCAGGATCCCTATAGTTTAACTTCTTCTTTTTCTTTAACTATTTATTTAATTTACTCAACTGGTCTATAATAATTATTTGTATACAAATATTAGGGATGGCTAGTGAAGTGGGGAGGGTAGCCATATAGTTCTGTTAACATCATCGGGTATAAATCATGTTTTAAGCTTTACATTATTTCTATCTGCATTAGAATCCATGTTTTAGGACCAACATGTTCATTCAAACCATGCTAAGCATGCACTAGATACCATGTTCCTAGGATTTCATGTCTACTGTTTCAGCATCTCATCCATGCTTTATGTTTATCGCTTAGAAATCCTGCTCCTAGGACAATAAACAATGTTAACATAAAAGTTGTTACTCATATGCATTCAAAATCATGTCTCCATCACCCTATAACTCTTTGTGCATTTTAGAAATCATGCCTTTAGGAATTCTATGTATCATGAAATTATGTCTTAACCATCCTGCATTTATATGTGCATATTAGATAGCCTGCTCTAGGATTTCCTTTACATCTGCTTAACCATGCCTAGTTTAACTACTGGCTCACGAAAAAGGTAGAAACAATGTCACATCTAATTGTCTTGCCCTTATTAAAACTAGTAACAATCTCTGCATAATCATATCACCTAGAACAACATGCTTTTAGGTAAAAAAACTTCTGAACTGTTTTTAACAATTCTAGTAATTGTTATGTACAATCTCACACCTAGGCAAGCCTTAGGTAATCAATCTCTTTAAAAGCTGGAACACTGCTTGGTTGTGTTTACTGTTTAAATACACATGTTTTAAAATCGGTAGGCAAACTGATTAGGTCCTGCTTCTGGGTTTATAAAATTGAAACTGCATATCTTCTGTGTTTTGATATTCACTTAGACATCATGTTTTAGGATATTGCTTAATAATATTGCCCCTATTTGTGTTTGAGACGTGATGTTTACATGCAATATTTGTGGAGGTAAACTTGAGCCTCTTAATTGCTTCTTTCCTGTTTTATCTGTTCAAGTCTTATCTGTTCTTGCCTGTCGCCTAGTATTTTATCATTTCAACCTTAGGGGTCTGTCTAGAACTTCCTATAGGTAGATGTCCTAAATTCCTCCGGGGCCATTAAGAAGGGACGGGTAACAGCACGCATAGAGATCGTTAAACAACACTCGCTTTAATAAACACTAAGGGGTGGGAAAAGGTAGATATGGATATGATATCTGGTGCGCTAATGCAACGTGTAACCCCTCTTTTGATAAGTGATTACCGGGCATTGTACTGATGTGATCCTATAGGATAAACAACCTAGGACCCCCTATCCCTTACATATGTGTGTTTAGATCATAACTCTTTCAAAACTTTATATGTGTGCCTAGACTCTAAATCTTTTAATCTTTAGCACATATGTGTGCTTAGACTGCGAATCTTCTCAAAATATTTACTTGTTTACCTATGTGTTTTTATTGCTTATGTGCTACCTGTTTTAAAATTCACAAAGCTTGTTTGGCCAGGAACCACAGTTGTGGACTTTGAGGGGTTCCTAACACCTTCCCCTTGGAGTAACTTCAAGCCCTTACCCAATCTCTGGTTATTCAATTAGTGTTATTATGACCCTTAATAGGTGTCCTAACACACCTTAAAATCATTAGGTGGTGACTCTTCAATTCTTTATCCCTTTCCCAAAAGGAAACGAGTTGTCCCAATAATGTCGAATACCTTGACCGATATGAAAGGGGAGGAAAGAGGGGGGCGCGACAACATGGCGACTCTGCTGGGGATTATTCTAGGATTTTACCATTTCAAACTGCTTTGTGAAATTGTCTTTACTTTGTTAATACTTGCGACCTTTCCCTTTCCCCCTTTATGTGCAATTAATTGTTTATCTCTTTCAAGTACTTTTTCCTTTCAGAATCAAAACTGACATGTTTCTTTTTGTCTTCCTTTGTAACTGCTTTTTCAATTATAACTGTTCTATTACCGCTTTCATAATGTGAAAATACATGACAACATGCTTTTATTGCTCATTTATTGTTGCATAAATCATGCTCAACATCATATTCCACTCGTGCCTGTACAAATCCTATAGAAACGCTTGATGAGTATTTGCTCCCTTCCATTTTATATCACCCCTAAATTCGGAAAGGCTTATTTACGGTAAAACTAGTCGATCAGCGGTGCAGTCGACGATTCCGTGCCTTTCCCCCTCAAGTTGTCCGCTTGAGGGTACCAGTCTAAAACCCCATAGAAACCTTACTCTGTTATATTGTGCATGCATCATGGTCAAACCTAGCCGGGTTAACGTGTCTTCTGCACGATAGCCCTTTAAGACAGCCTTATCCAAAAGTCCACCGAGTTTGTCATAATCCCAACAGACGCAGTCACGTTCTGTGCATTTATTTGGAGAACTAAATGCATGCATGCAAATCATAAGTGTATAAATAGTCGAGTCTGGCGGGGGTAAGGGTCTAACCTTATCTATTTTGCAGAAAATGAGGCACGAAGTCCCCAGGTTCGACATGGTCCAAAGAATACCTATTGTTGGGCATGCACGACCTGGGGAACCTGATTGACAGAGCCAAGAAGATCGAGCCTGGGGAAGGTCCTTCTGAGGCCGAGTAGTCTAGGTTTCCTTATCATTGCTTTTATTAATGTAATAAGGCCAAGTGCCATTAGTGACTTTATTTCCTGCTTATTATTTTAGCGTCGTTTTGGATTCGTCTATTTAACATTAATGAAATGAGGCATTTTGGCATCTAAGTTCTCCAAATCAACTTGTCGCTAGGCCTACCTCGGGCACAACGAGGCTCCCAAGTTAGGGCACGATTTTATTCCTGCACTATGTGTTTAAATATTGCAATATTTTCTCATGATACTCACTGACTTGGCTACCTTTTATTTTTTGTTTTTGTTTCTCTTTTTATTATTCCCCTTCCCAAGGTTGGTTCGTGCATTCTGGCATCATTATCATATCACACAAGATCTAGAGGCCCTCCATCTCCTCCTCCTCTTAGTCCACTTAAAGGCAAAGGCAAAGGCAAAATGGAAGATTTGGGCAACATCAGACAGGAAAACACAACGCCAGTGGAACGAACAGAAGCTCTTGACAATCAAGATACTCAGGTTCAGAATGATGCTTTGTCACAACTCGAGAAAAGGTTGTTGAAAATCCAAGAGGAGCTTGAGCATGTCCGGAACTTGGCAAATTTATCCTTCTCACTCAGTGTCCCAGATGTCATTCAAAATCCCATACCTCTTCAGAACACCCTAAACAAACAGAACCCTCCCACAACTTATCATCATACAACTCCACCGAAAAAACAAATTATCCCACCACAGCACCAGCACAACACTTTCCACGCTCCAATAAATACCCCGCTAATTATCCCTGAACCACAAGACTCCACAAGTGACCACCTCTATGCTCACACACCAGGTCATCAGAACAACCCCATATAAGTGGAGACTCTACCTCACTCCACCCAACACATTACTTACACACCTGAATCCAGTGAAAAGGATATGCTCATTAAGAATTTGGCTGAGGAACTCAAGAAGCTGACTAGTCGAGTTCAGGGCGTTGAAGGAATCAAGGGAGTCGAAGGGTTGAACTACGAAGATCTCTGCATACAACCTGATGTTGAACTACCGAAGGGTTACAAACCTCCTAAGTTCGAAATGTTCGACGGTATAGGTGATCCCAGGGTCCATCTGAGGACCTATTGTGATAAATTGGTTGGAGTAGGAAGAGACGAGAAGATTCACATGAAATTGTTCATGAGGAGCCTTACAGGAGATGTTTTATCTTGGTACATCATACAAAACCCTAAGAAGTGGTCTGAATGGGTAAGTATGGCATCAAACTTCATGGATCGACTAGGGTTCAATACGGAGAATGCACCAGACGTGTTCTACATCCAGAACCTTAAAAAGAAGCCCACCGAAACTTTTCGCGAGTATGCCGCTCGCTGCAAATCTGAAGCAGCCAAGGTCAGGCCTGCCCTAGAGGAAGAACAAATGAACAAATTCTTCTTTGAGGCACAAGACCCGCAGTATTATGAGAGGTTAATGGTAATTGAAAACCATAAATGCTCTAACATCATCAACCTGGGTGAGAGAACTGAAGAAGGTATCAAGAGTGGAATGGTCACTAACTTTGAGGCCCTACAGGCCACCAACAAAGCCTTGCAGTCTGGTGGTATATCCAAGAAGAAAGATGCAGGAACAGTAATGGTTGCACAGGGACCCAAATCCCCGTTGGTATACAGAACTTCCCCACCCACCTATTAAGCACCCTCGCCCACCTATCAGTCAGCACCTCCATCAACATATCAACCATCTCCACCGTCTACATATCAGCCTACTTCCCCCAGATATTCCCAACCAGCTCATGTTTATCATACCTATAACTCTCAACCATCTCACTTCCAATCACCCCTACTCGCCAAAATTTCTCGAGACCTCGACCCAACTTTGATCGCAGACCTCCTAAATAATACACTTTCATTGCTGAACCTATCGACCAGCTGTATGAAATATTAAAAGCTACTGGTTATGTCAATCCTATCCCTGCTATAACCCCTGAAAAATCCATCTCACTAGGTTAATCCAAACAAGACCTGTGCATACCATTCCGGCATGAAGGGGCATACAATTGATGAATGTCGCTCATTGAAGGATAAGATCCAGTCTATGATTAATAACAAGGTCATCCAGGCAAAATAAGATGCTCCCAATGTTCGCAACAATCCGCTTCCAGACCATAAGGGTGTCAACGTGATCGAGATAGAAGAAGATTGGGACCCAGATGGGTCGATTAGGTTAATCATATAAGGTGATGACCCAAAGAAGCCAACAATCACTCTTAATCCCATCATAGTCCAGATTCAGCCATCCGGAGACATCGAGGTAACTGCGTCACTCCCATTCAAGTTTGAAACGGCACCACCTGCAAACACACATTTGTCGTTTGAGGTTGAAGTTATGTCGCCTTCTAAGGCACCTATTCCATTTGAAGTGAAAGTAGCTGCACCAATCACAGTGACAGTCTCAACCACGCCACCTTTCAACGACAAGTTTATACCTTAGGATTACACTGCTGAAGCGAGAAGGAAAGGTAAAGTCAAGATAGAGGAAGCTAGTGCTGCACAGGGGATGACAAGGACCGGCATGGTCTATACACATGAACACTTGGCAAAGTCTAGCAAGAATGCTTCCAACAGGCTACCTGTCATTGAGACAGGCCCAAATGATCTTTGGAGGAAAGTGCAGGCCAGGGAATACTCAGTCATCGATCAGCTAAACAAAACTCCAGCCCAAATATCCATTCTGTCATTGCTGCAGAATTCAGAGACACACAGGAATGTTTTGATGAAAGTGTTGAATGAAGCATATGTGCCAAATAACATAACTAGTAGAGAAATGGCCAATATAGTAGGTCAAGTACTGGAGAGTCACAAGATCACTTTCCACGAGGATGAGTTGCTGCCTGAAGGGCTAAGTCATAACAAAGCACTACATATCACTGTGCAATGTGAGGACTACTTCATCACCGGGATTCTGATCAACGATGGATCCAGCCTTAACATCTGTCCGATGACAATACTCAAGAAATTGGGTAAGGGACTGCATGAGATCAAAGAAATATCTATGAATATAAAGGCTTTCGATGGTTCTCAGAGGTCTACCATCGGCGAAATCAGTCTTTGTCTGCAGATGGGACCGACATGGTTCAAAATTGAATTCCAGGTGATAGACATATCGGCATCCTATAATCTGTTGTTGGGACGCCCATGGATACATGCCGCTGGGGCTGTAGCATCAGCATTGCATCAAGTGGTAAAATTTGAATGGAACCACCAGGAAGTGATCATCCATGGATACAGAAGCAATCCTATCTATGGTCGCCAGACCATCCCGATGATTAAAGCTAGAAGAAGGATGGATGGAGAAACCTACCACCACATTGAACAGGTCAATGCAGTGGATAAAGATAAATGGTGGGACAGTAAGATCGAAAGTATACTGAACTAGAGTGGATACGAGCCTGGTAGAGGACTCGAGAAAAATCTTCAGGGGATTCCCAAACCAATACAGTTGAAGCACCATGGCACCACTTTTGGGCTTGGATACAAATACACTTGGCAGGAGTACGAATATTGGTCGCCACTATGGCGCGGTCCCTACTATCCATTGGAACAGCTTATACCACATTTGGAGCAGACTTTTCGGCAAGCTGATATCATATGGGGGTTAGAAGAAGAAGAAACTCTAGCAGCTTTGAAGGATCTATTCCTGGAAGATGGTGACATGGACTGTGGTGTTATTGTTAAGGAGGAGGAGGAGGAGGCAGAAGGCCCTACCATCCAAGTTGTGAGTAAGGGATCATTCCTCAAGAATTGTACTGTCAGACCATCCACGTCCTGACGAGTCCCGGGGTAGCAAGGCTGAACAAGCATTGTTTATTTCATTTTTGCTAATTATTTTCTTTTCGCATTTTCCAATAAAATCTCCAATTTTCCAAAAACACTCAAAAATCACTTTTATGTTTCAATGAATCCGTATTCATTTATTATCATTTTCTCTCATTATTTTATCTTACAACATTACTACTTCCTGTCTTGATGAACGAATGACTGTGACATGCAATGAGACAACCGCAACAAAAGGACAGTGATTCAGAGGAAGAAGATACCATACCCGATGAAATTATCAGAGAAGTTGAGGATTTTGAAAATAGACCTAAGTCCAATCTGGATGAAACCGAGATAGTTAACCTGGGAGATTCAGAAACTGTCAAGGAAACTCGCATCAGCATTCATCTATCGCCATCAGAGAAAGTGGACTACACACAATTCTTGAAAGAGTATGAAGACATATTTGCATGGTCGTACGATGACATGACTAGTCTAAGTACGTCCATTGTGGCTCACAAGCTGCCGACCAATCTAATATGCCCGCCGGTAAAGCAAAAGCTCAGAAAGTTCAAGCCTGATATGAGTCTGAAAATCAAAGAGGAAGTTACCAAGCAAATAAATGCCAAGGTTCTCAAGGTAGTTGAATATCCGACATGGTTAGCCAACATCGTGCCATTTCCCAAGAAATATGGAAGTTATCATTCGCCATACTGAGATATCGCACCACAGTCCGCACATCAATTGGGGCAACTCCTTATTTACTGGTTTGTGGTATGGAAGTTGTTATCCCTGCCGAAGTGGAGATCCCTTCCTTAAGAATCATACAAGAAGCTAAGCTCAGCGACACAGAATGGATAAAAGGCCGCTACGAGCAGTTGGCCCTCATAGATGGGAAAAGGATGAATGCAGTATGTCATGGTCAACTATCAGAATAGAATGACCAGAGCCTTCAACAAGAGAGTCAAGCCAAGACAGTTCACACCGGGTTAGCTGGTGTTAAAGAAGATTTTTTCACATCAAGACGAAGCCAAAGGGAAATTTTCTCCCAGCTAGCAAGGTTCGTATATGGTTCATCGAGTATTGACAGGAGGAGCTCTCATACTTGCAGAAATTGACGGAGAAGTTTGGCCAAAGCCAATAAATTCAGATGTAGTCAAACGATATTATGTGTAACTTTCTATGCTTTTCTTCAATGATGTAAATTGAACTACGCCTGACCTGATTCCCGTTTAAGAGGGGATACGTAGGCAGCCCTATGGGTTCGGTCATAATTCAATAAAAATATCATTTCCCCCGCAATTGGAAACTTGGGCAGAATTTTGAGGAGGCCCCACAAAATTCCAAAGCAAGTTTAGCCGATCGCAGCATGTACAACAGTCAGGATCGTCAACCATCTAATTGGGGCAGAATTTTGAGGAGGACCCTCAAAATTCTGTAGCATGAGTGGTTGCAATGTCTTGAACCATGTCACGGTCATCGATTCATCTAAATTTCTCAAAATATATTTTTTTACTATGTCTTTATAAAATCATGCACGTTTTAAAAATATAGCTCTGTTTGGCAAACGCTACCCTGATGATACAAACAGAATCATCAGACCAAGCATAGCGAAGCAAGTAAAGTCAGTGGAGACACGAATCAACCTTCCCGTATACAAAACTCATGATTTTTCTTTGGATGTAGGGACAAAGGATAGACATGCCGCAAAGTCACAATCCTCACAACAATCGCGTTATCAAAATCTACTACCAGCTAAGAAATTCTGTTACTATCTGCTATTCATTCTACTTTCTGCATAAGGCTAAACGTTGCCTTCCATTGCATAAGGCTAAGATCTACCTTCATCCTGCATGAGGTTAAGATCTACCTCCCCCATCTGCATAAGGCTAATCTCTCCTTTTGCATAAGGCTAATCTCTGCCTTCATTTGCATGGGACTAAGCTCTGTCCCGCATCTTGCATGAGACTAAGCTCTGTCTCCACCTTGCATGAGGTTAAGCTCTACCTTCGCATTTACACAAGGCTAATCTCTGCCTTCATTTGCATGAGACTAAGCTCTGTCTCCACCTTGCATGAGGTTAAGCTCTACCTTCGCATTTACACAAGGCTAATCTCTGCCTTCATTTGCATGAGACTAAGTTCTGTCTCCACCTTACATGAGGTTAAGCTCTACCTCCGTATTCGCACAAGGCTAATCTCTGCCTTCATTTGCATGAGACTAAGCTCTGTCTCCATACCTGCATGAGGCTAAGCTCTGCCTCTGATTTACATTCTTTTCATCGAGACTAAGCGCTGTCTCTCCAACATTATCTACTTTGCTCTTATTTCGGGCTAAGCTCTGACCTCCACTTTGCAAGACTAATATTTGGCTTGTTGGCATCATGTTATTGCATCGTGGGTTAAAATATCGCCAACCTGTCCAAAGGCGTCATAGTTCGGAGGCAACATCTTCATGGCCCGAGAACATCATGTCATGGCCTGAGGATCTCTCTCAATTTTGCATATCATTATTCAAAGGTGTCATCATTCGGAGGCACCATCTTCATAGCCCGAGAACATCATTCCATGGCCTGCGAATCTCTCATCAAAAAAATTATGGCCCAGGACATCATGGTCTGAGGACGTCACCTTAATCGTCCGAAGACAACATTCATAGTCTAACGGGAGCTTGAATCATGTTTAAATTTATGCATAGTATACGCTTGTATTGCTTGTATTTGCAGGTAACCCAGCAAGCAACAGCCACCCCTCAGGAGCGATCCCACTCCAGTTCTCCCAACCATATCAAACCTAACCTCTCCCATAGAACCATTCATTCATCTAGCCCTAGATGTTGGGTCCGTTATTGTAATGACTTCACCGGTATACTTCACTGATGGATCCGGAACTACATATGGCCTGATTCCTGTAAAACCAGAGATATGTAGGCAGCTCAGAAACCAGGGCACGACCCTAAATCTCTCAAACCATTTCGCTTGGTCAAAATTGGCCATCTATCATTACCCAAACTCTTTCATCCTTTTCGGGTAAAGAGAGGCAGTTGTTGATACTCAATTTTTCCTCAAATATTTCAAAATGCATATATGTTTTCAAAATCATGCATTAGCATCAATTGGTATTTTTCCATAATTTTTCTACGTTTTTATTAATTTGTCCAGTACTTTATTTCCAATAAATAATTACAAAATTGCATCACAAACGACTTCCAAACATTTCTTGATTTATTATTTATATTTATGGACCTATTGAGCTCAAATTATTTCATAATTAGGCAAACTGGAACCTTTTGGCAATAATTGAAATAACTTCACAATTATAGCCCAATCATATAATTTTGTACCATTTTTTCACCAGAAATTAATCATTTATATTGTAAATACTAAATAAACTTTTTAAAACTATTGTCTATGCATAAAATCCATTTTTATAATTATCAGCTATTTTTTATAAATTGTGTTATTTAATTTACATGGGGTAATTAACAAATGGCCCCATTTATTTCAATTAAAGCCAATTATAGCCAGCCCAAAACGCCTAACTACACTAGCCCAAGACCCCAGGCCCAAATGCTAATACTACCTGACCCAAATCCGCCCAAATCCTGGTCGTTGATCATTTTTGATGAACAGTTCAGGTTATTTCCTTCCTAATTTAACCAAACGACTACCCCCCAAACCCCTCATTCCCCCCTCACACTCTCCGCCGTCACACTCTCCTTCTCTCCTAAACTCTCTCTGCCCTAACCCTAATCTCCCCTCGCCCTTGCTTGCTCGCCGTCAACTATGGTGGCTCACCACCACTCCTAGCCTTAACGACTCTCCTATGACCGGGATTCCTACTGTCTTTGAGGTCCTCAAGGGACCAGTGGCCGGTCCGCTCACACCCTGGCCTGTCCTCACCATCCTCAGGCCACCATGGCTTATTTTGAGTAAGATCGTCCTATTTCTTGGCTAAACCTATGGGTTCTAAGCCGATATCTCTCATTTCTGGGTTATTTTCTAGAAACCCTAGTTTCATCTCTTAACTCTTTAGATCTGTAACAGATCTGAGTCTATTCGAGTTATCTTTACTGTTTTCTTAAATATTTTCCGATTTTCCTAAAGCATCTCTTCATCTTCAAACTAGGGTTTCTTAATCCCTTTTAAAAAAAATGACTCTTCTTCTGAATTTAGTGTTATTTTGTGATTTTCACTGTGTTTAAACGATTTGTTTAAGTTTTTCCTTCGTCTATTTTATTATGTTGAAAATCCTAAGTTTCTTGGTTTAATCTTTAGGTTTTGAGTTCGTCTTTACTGTTCGTTCTTTCAACTTGTTTGCATGTTTGATTCTCATGTATTTGCTTCGATTAATCTGAGTATTTTGTGATTTCTACCCTATTATGTTCATTAGGGTTTCCGATTATTGCTCCTTCTACATATATCATGTCTATTCTGTTAAGTCATACTATGTTCTATGTGAATCCTTAATTTTGTGTGACTTTCACCCTGTTTAACTTACTAGGGTTTCTGATTCTACCTATTTCTGCCTATTATGTGTTTACCTCGCTTACTAACAGAGGTATATGATTATCAGTGCTATATTTCAGTTTGAATCCCTGATTCTATATGATCTTTACCTTACCATGTATATTAAGGTTCTAATTCTTGTCTTCTGCCTTGCTTATCCTGTGTTTATTCTGTACAATTTGTATTGATTCCCCCTAATCAGTATAATTTCCTATTTGAACCTTTGATTCCCTTTGATCGAGGCCTTTCACTAATCCCTTATGATGATTTCCCCGCTAAATTTCTGAACTTAGCTTATTTTTTGCCTTATTTTATGGTCGAATATGCTATCAAATTATTTCTCATGTTATTTCCTTAATTAGAATCCTCTGAACCTATCCTCAATTACATGTTCTATACTGGTAATGTGCTGAAATTATTTCCTGATTGTGTTATATTCCATTCATACGGTATATTTACTTATTTATTGCATGTCTATTACCGTTCAAATTTAACTCCTTAATTGAAGCGAGTACTTATATTGATCTTATGTTGATTGATTCTGATTCCCCAATCACTGCCTGACTTTGATTGTTACCTTATTCTCTACCTAGTTTCAAACTATATATACATTGTTTTTTCATTCACTCCACACAAAAACATATTAGTTCAAAAATTCTCTCTCATACTCAAAGCTTTTCTCCTCTCTTTCTTTCTTTGTTACTTACTATTGTTCTCAATTAGCCGGCTGCAAGCCAAGGCTAATTATTGTGCTTTCCTATTTTTCACTTTGTGTACTATCTCTTTACTGGTATGTTCTGATTTCAATTCAAGTCCCAAAACCAACATGTTTCTTTTACTGCTTCAGTTTATCATGTTTCTAATCTGTTTCTATCTATGATTTTGTTGTTCAACATGTAATTGACATGTTTGCATCATTGTTCATATAACACATTATATTATGTCCCACTCCCCCTAAGGATCAGTATGCTTATGAATATGTTACCCCCTTGTAGTATGTCACAACGTGACTCTGCTCTATCTTATGTTTACATGGTTTCTAGTATGACTCTTTCTTTGCAAAGCAGTTTGTATCCTAAGTTGTCTGATTTTGTGTTGATTTTGAAATTAAAGTTGTGTTGATACCATTAGCTATCCCCTAATCCCCATAAACCCCCTACAAGAACTTATATGCTCTTGTATTCTATGTGCTCTATATGTCCCCAATTCCCATCACCCCTGTATGAAGGACTGTGATTTGAATGTGCTGAATCTGTTTGT
>MDKI01062698.1:0-14353 GCA_005239505.1 Nicotiana paniculata
ATGGAGTCTATTTCATGTGTAGGTGAATTGGAGATGGAAGCCGAGCTAAATGGGTGCATAAACCTCAAAAATACACTCAAGAGTCGAAAAAGGGTGACCTGGGCCATAGCCGGGCGTTTTTCCCTAAATCCTGGCCTACCCAGGCGTTAGTGGGGTGTTTGGGGCTTAAAGCCTGGCCTACCCAGGCTATAGTGGGGCGTTAGAGCCCAAAACCTGGCCTACCCAGGCTATAGTGGGGCATTTGGGGCTTAAAGCCTGGCCTACCCAGGCTATAGTGGGGCGTTAGAGCCCAAAACCTGGCCTACCCAGGCTATAGTGGGGCATTTGGGGCTTAAAGCCTGTCCTACCCAGGCTATAGTGGGGCGTTAGAGCCCAAACACCTGGCCTACCCAAGCTATAGTGAGGCGTTAAGCCCCAAACGCCCAACTATAGCCTGGGTAAGCCTGGCGTTTAGGCTCTAACGCCCCACTATAGCCTGGGTAAGCCAGGATTTAAGCCCCAAACGCCCCACTAACGCCTGGGTAGGCCAGGATTTAAGGCCATAGCTGGGCGTTTTGGCCCTAAAGCCTAGCCTGCCCAGGCGTTAGTGGGGCGTTTGGGGCTTAAAGCCTGGCCTACCCAGGCTATAGTAGGGCGTTAGAGACCAAACGCCCTGCCTACCTAGGCTATAGCTGGGTATTTGGGGTTTAACTCCTAGGGTCCCTGGTCCGATTAATTCCGAGTTTTAAAGGTTTTAAGTGTTTCCCGGTTTGAATAGAAGTCTCCTACACATTTAGGGTTTATCCCAAACATATAAATAGACCCAAAAACATAATTTGAAGGGGGATTTTGACGTGGAGGAACACACACCACGCCTGAAGGAGGATTCTACCTAGTTTTTCTTCTCTTCTCTTCCTTTAATTTCATAGTTTATTAGTTCTAGAGTTTTTGGGTGCTACATGAACGTTGTAGTTTGAAGCTTGAATTGTTCTTATTATTTTATAATATTGGTTTATTTATTCAATCTTTTGCTTAATTATTTGATTGATTGATCACCAATTGAATACTACCTATGAATCTAGGATTGAACTCGGGAGAGGGAATTATAGATTGCATATAAGATTGGGTAGAGAAGATCTTAACCCTTCAGGGGAGCGGATTTGCGGTTAGGATATGAACATACCTAATCGCCTTGCTTGGTTATTATACGGGAATTATTAATGCGCTCTTGTTAATCCTAATTTCATAGGAATATAGGCGTTAGGTTAGCTTGAATAGGCGAGTTGTACTTCGGGAGAAGGCTACGAGCAATATTAACCTCGTCTATCAATAAACCAGATAAATTAATCAGACGACTTAAGTGGAAAACTCAACAGGATTGTCTGGTAACCCATAGCTCTAGAATATCGGATCTCATTGAATTTGTATCTAAAATCTCGCCAATTATTTCGTTAATTTCGTAGTGTACTATTCTATATTAATTTTTAGTTAAATATTCATACTTTAGTGTTCGCTTGAATAGATTAATTGTTTTGGTTTAATTTAGTTGATAGTTAATCACAAGTCTCTGTGGGTACGATATCTGGACTTACAATCCTATATTACTTGTCGACCACGTATACTTGCATGTGCGGTTGGGACCAACAGCAGCCCTATGGGTTCGGTCATAATTCAATAAAAATATCATTTCCCCCCACAATTGGAAACTGGGGCAGATATTTGAGAAGGACCCTTAAAATTCTGAAGCAAGTTCAGCCGATCGCAACATGAACAACGGTTAGAATCATCAACCATCTAACTGGGGCAAAATTTTTAGGAGGAGCCTCAAAATTCTGTAGCATGAGTGGTTGCAATATCTTGAACCATGTCACAGTCGTCGGTTCATCTAAATTTCTCAAAATATATTTTTACTATGTCTTTATAAAATGATGCACATTTTCAAAATATAGCTTTGTTTAGCAAACCATACCCCAGTGACACAAAAAGAATCATCAGACCAAGCGAAGCAAGTAAAGCCAACGGAGATACAAACCAACCTTCCCCACCTACAGATCTCACGATTTTTCTTTGGATGCGGGAGTAAAAAGCAAACAGGTTTCGAAGTCACAAACTTCAACACAGTCGCAAATGCAAAGTTTACTATCAGCACAAAAGGGCGAACACGGTCCATAGTCACAGTTATCGCAACAATCACAATACCACAACCTATTACCAGCTAAGAAATTCTACTAGTATTTGCTGTTTGTTGCTATTTGCATAAGGCTAATCATCTACCTTCCTTCTGCATAAGGATAAGCTCTGCCTTCATTTGCATGAGACTAAGCTCTATCTCCATTTTTACACGAGGTTAAGCTCTACCTCCCATTTGCATAAGGCTAATCATCTGCCTCCTATCTGGATAAGGCTAATCATCTTCCTTCTGTCTGCATAAGGCTAAGCTCGGCCTTCATTTGCATGAGACTAAGCTCTGACTCCATTTTTGCACGAGGTTAAGCTCTACCTCCCATTTGCATAAGGCTAACCGCTGCCTTCCTATCTGCATAAGGCTAAGCTCTGCCTCCAATTTACCTTTTCATCGAGACTAAGCACTGTCTCTCAAGCACATTTTACTTCGCTTCTCTTTCGGGCTAAGATCTGCCCTTCAACTCGCAAGACTAAGGTCTGTCTTGTCAATCATCATATTATATCATGGGCTAAAATATCGCCAACCTGTCCAAGGGCGTCATAGTTCGGAGGTACCATCTTCATGTCCCGAGAACGTCATGTCATGGCCTCAGGATCTCTCTCAATTTTGCATATCATTAGTCAAAGGCTTCATCATTCGGAGGTACCATCTTCATGGCCCGAGAACACCATTTCATGGCCTGTGAACACTTCATCAAACAATTCATGGCCCAGGACATCATGGTCTGAGGACGCCATCCCTAACCATCCGAAGACAACATTCATAGTCCAACGGGAGCTTGCATCATGTTTAAATTTATGCATAGTATATGCCTGTATTGCTTTTGTTTGCAGGTAACCCGGAAAAAGACGGCTACCCCGCAGAAGCGATCACTCTCCAGTTCTCCCAGCCATATCAAACCTAACCTCTCCCGTAGAACTGTTCATTCAACTCATCCCTAAATATAGTGTCCATCTTGTGATAAATTCATCGGCATGCATCGCCGACACATCCAGAACTACATATGGCTTGATTCCTGTAAAACCATGGATATGTAGGAAGCTCAGAAGCCAGGGTGCGGCCTAAATCTCTCCAAACCATTTCGCTCGGTCAAAATTGGCCATCATGTCTTTACCCGATAAACTCTTTCATCCTTTCCGGGTAAAGAGAGGCAGCTGTTGATACCCAATTTTTCCTCAAAATATTTTAAATTTGCATATATAGCTTCAAAATCATGTATCAATAGTAATTAATATTTTTCCACAATTTTCCTATATTTGTATTAATCTATCCAGCATTTTATTTCCAATAAATAACTATAAAATTGCATTACAAATCATTTTCAAAAGCACTTCTAGGTTTCATTAATTATTTTGATCCTATTAAGAATAAATTATTTCATAATTAGGCAAATTGGCACCTTTTGGCTATAATTGCGATAACTTTGCAATTATATCCCAATCGTACGATTTTATACTATTTTTTATCTAGAAATTAATCAGTTGTATTTTTAAAATACTAAGTAATCATCTTAATTATTTTCTACGCATAGAATTCATTTTTATAATTAACAGCTATTTTTTATAAATTGTTTTAATTAATTTACATGGGGTATTTAACAGATAGCCACTTCCATTTCATTTGTAACCTAATTAGACCAGACCCAAGTCTGATTAAAATGGCCCAAACACCCAGGCCCAATACATTTATCCTACCCAACCCAATACCCCACTTCAATCCTGACCGTTGATCACCCAGATCAACGGTCCGGATTTACTCTTTCCTTAATAAATCCAAACAACCCCCTCCCAAACCCTCACTTCTCTCATTTCCCTCATCTTTTATCCGCCGTCATCCCCTTCCCCTTCTCTCTCAAATACACTCTGCATCAAACCCTAATCCCCTCTCCACTCTCTGGTTCACCGGTAACAATGGCGGTTCTGTACTCCTTAGCCTCTATGGCTTCTCTCTATGGATCGATTTATGCATCCCTGCGGTCCTCAAGGGATCGGTTGGTTATTCATCCACCCCCCAAGGTCCGTGCTCACCTCTCATGGCTTTAATGTCATTCTCAGGCCGTCCATGACCATCTGAGTAAGATCCTCCATCTCCTGCTAGAACCTATGGTTTCTAAGCCGACTCTCTCTCTCTCTCTCTCTTTGGTTTCTCTCTATGAAACCCTAATTTTAACACTGGATTTCTTAGATCTGGTTATATTCCGAGTTATTTTGTTGTTTTCTTAAAGATTTTTCGATTTTCCTAAAGCATATCTTCATCTTCAAACTAGGGTTTCTTAACCCCTTTTCAAAAAAACGATTCTTCTTCTGACTTTAGTGTTATTATGTGATTTTCACTGTGTTTAAACGATTTGTTTAAGTTTTTCCTTCATATGATTTTATTATGTTGAAAACCCTAAGTTTCTTGGTTTAATCTTTGGGTTCTGAGTTTATCTTTACTTTTCGTTCTTTCAAACTTGTTTTCGTGTTTGATTCTCATGAATCTGCTTCGGTTAATCTGAGTATTTTTGTGATTTTCACCCTGTTTAACTTACTAGGGTTTCTGATTCTGCCTATTTCTGCCTATTATGTGCTTACCTCGCTTACTCTCAGAGGTTTATGTTTATCAGTACTATATTCCAGTTTGAATCCCTGATTCTATATGATCTTTACTTTACCATGTCTATTAGGGTTCTAATTCTTGCCTTCTGCCTTGCTTATCATGTGTTTATTCTGTGCAATTTGTGTTGATTCCCCCTAATCAGTACTATTTCCTATTTGAACCCTTGATTCCCTGTGATTGATACCTTTCACTAATCCCTTATGATGATTTCCGTGTTGATTTTCCGACCTTAGCTTATTTCTTGCCTTATTTTATGGTCGACTATGATGTCAAATTAGTTTTATGTTATTTCCTTAATTAGAATCCTCTGAACCTAGCCTCAATTACATCTATACTGGTACTGTGCTGAAATTATTTCCTTATTGTGTTATATTCCAGTCATATAGTATCTTTCCTTATTTATTGCATGTCTATTACCGTTCAAAGTTAACTCCTTAATTGAAGGGAGTACTTATACTGATCTTATGTTGATTGATTCTGATTCCCCAATCACTGCCTGACATTGATTGTTACCTTATCCTACCTAGTTTCAAACTACTACATATGCTCTCTCTCATTGACACTAAACAGACACAAAGACATTAGTTCAAACTCTATCTCTTACACACAAATCTTTTTGCTCTCTTTTTGTGTCACTTACTATTATTCTGAGTTAGCTAGTTGCAAGCCAAGGCTAACTATTGTGCTCTCCTGCCCCTTCACCTTTGTGTTTACTGTGACTTTACTGGTATGTTCTGATTTTTAATTTATGTCCCAAAACCTATATGTTCCGTTTACTGCTTCAGTTTATCATGTTCCTGATCTATTTCTATCTATTGTTTTGCTGTTCAACATGTAATTTACCTCTTTGCATCATTGCTTCATCTAGTATGCTAATTATGTCTTAACTCTTTAGGATTAGCATGCTCTTATAAACCTGTAATCTGATTCAATATGACTCAATTCTGTTTTGATACTTGTGTATTAGTATCCTAGTTTTGGTATGCCTTATTGATTTGTTACCCTAATTTTCCCTAATGCTATGCTCAATCATGTTTAGTGCTTCTATGTCCTCACTTCTGCTATGAAATCCTATACTATGTCATCTCCCAATCCCATGAACCCCTAAGCACTTATGATTTTGTGACTATGTTCTAGTTAGCATTCCTGAATTCATGTCTCACTATTTACACTATTAGGTACCCCTTAATTTCAAGAGACTTATTTTTATTATATGTGTATTATGTGTCCCCAGTCCCCAATTATCCCTGTGTGAGGGTTTGTTATTTGAGTATTGCTGAACCTGTTTGGCTCTGTGATTGATTTGTTGTTCGTTTGATTTCACCACTCTTATCAAAATTGTTTTATTGCTAAACAACTCTCCTATTTTATAAAATTACTGCAACTGAATCCCTTATTTCAAATAATGCTTTCCTATTAAACCCTTTTCAAAACTATGTCAAGCACTCTCACTCGACTCTTAGTTCATTAGGTTTTGCCCCTCTAGTGTATGACTGCCTTGGGATTCCTGTGAGATCCCTCTGAACTGTGATGCACTGGGGATGGCCCTTCCACACTACACTTACTCAATTATGGTTATGAAATATGGGTGTGAGCATTGCCCGGGATCCCTTGAGGTCCTTAGGGAACTCTGACACACCCGGATATGAGAAAGGCTATGAAACATTTGGGCACTTGAGGTTTTTGGAATCTGGGCCTGTTTTCAGGCTCCCTATAGTTTAACTTCTTCTTTTCCTTTATCTATTTATGCAATTTATTCAGCTAGTCTGTAATAATTATTGTAAATGAATACTGGGGGATGGCTAGTGAAATGGGGGGATATCTATATGATCTTATCAATGCCACTGGGTAGAAATCATGCCTTAGGCTTTACATTCCCTATATTTGCATTAGAATCCATGCTTAGGACTAACATGTTCATTCAAACCATGCCAAACACAGACATCATTGTCTTTAAGGCTTTCATGTTTACTACTTTAACGTACAACATGTCCTTAATTTATGCTTATGCCTACCACTTAGAAATCCTGCTCCTAGGGTGAAAAAATTAATACTCCTATGCATTCAAAACATGTCTCAATCATCATGTAACTCTTTGTGCATTTTAGAAATCATGCTTTAGGAATCCTATGCATCCTGAAATTATGTCTTAACCATCCTGCATTATATGTGCATATTAGATACCATGCTCTAGGATTTCGTCTACATTTACTTAACTACCCCTAGTTTAAACTGTTGAATCATGAAAAGATATAAGATAGCCTCGCATATGATTATCATGTCTGCTCTTAATAGAAATTGGTAACTATCTCTGCATTCTCAGACATACATCATTTAGAACAACATGTTTTAGGTAAAACAACCTCTGAACTGTCTAATAGTTCTGGTAGTTACTATGCACAACCCTACGCCTAAGAAAGACTTAGGTAATCAATCTCTTAAAAAAAATGAAAACTGTTTTGATTGTGTTTACTGTCTAAAGGCTAACAGGTTTTAAAATCAGTAGGCAAACTGATTCGGTCCTTGCTATTGAGTTTATAAACAAGCTGCATACTTCTGTGCGTTGATATTCACTTAGATATCCTGTCTTAGGATTCTGTCTAATAAAACTTCCTCTTGTTTGTGTTTGAGACGTGATGCTTATGTGCATTATTTGTGGAGGTAAATCTGAGCCTCTTAACTTCTTTTCTTGCATTTATTTGTAAAGTCCTATTTGTTCTTGCCTGTCACTTAGAATTTTATCCTTTTAACCATAGGGGTTTTGTCTAGAACTTCCTATATTTAGAGGTCCTAAATTCCTCCAGGGCCATTAAGAAGGGACGTGTAACAACACGCATAGATGTCATTAAATTAACTCGCTTAATAACTACTAAGGGGTGGGAAGGGTAGACATGGATATGATATCCAGTGCGCTAATTCCACGTGTAGCCCTCTCTGAGGAGTGATTACCGGGCATTGTACTGATGTGATCCTATAGGATAAATAACCTAGGACCCCCTATCCCTTACACATGTGTGCTTAGATTGTAAAACCTCCGGAATTTTGTATATGTGCTTAGACTTTAAATCTTTTAAACTTAAGCACATATGTGTGCTTGGACTGCAAGTCTTCTCAAAACCTTCATCTATTTACCTATGTGTTTATTGCTTATATGCTATCTGTTCACAAAGTTTGTTTGGGACGGGAACCGCAGTTGTGAACTTCGAGGGGCGCCTAACACATTCCCCTTGAAGTAATTCCAAGACCTTACCCTATCTCTGGTTATCTAATATGTGTTTGTAAATAACCATTAGTAGGTGTCCTAATGCACCTTAAAAATTTTTAGGTGGCGACTATTCAATTTCTTATCCCTTTCCCAAAAGGAAACGAGTTGTCCTAATAATGTCGAGTACCCTGACCGATCCGAAAGAGGAGGAAAGAGGGGGGCGCGACACCAGCACTGAAGTCAAAGATGTCTTGAGCTTTTGAAAGCTCGCCTCCCACTCGCCTGACCATTTAAATGGAACACCCTTTTTGGTTCAATATGATCTTAATAGTTGCTCACAATAAATTGCAGAATCATCAAATAACTTCACGTTAACAATAATCTCCTTTCAAACCTTCACAATACTAACAACGAGATGCGACACATGGCGAACTCATAATTATCTACCTGAATGAACGTGTTTCATTTAACGCCACACGGGCGGGCACCTACCTTGTAGGTTAAAGCTCAATAATTATAACATGGATTTGGAAAATTATGGACAGATAAATTTTATACAAAAAATTTCAAATAAACCTAACAGGCATGACTTTTATTATTACTATGGTACAATTTTTTTTTATTTCACAAGAGAGAATTTAAGCACAAGAATTTTCATCACAAGGACCTCGTCCTGATATAACTTTCACCGCGGCTCGTAGCCCAATTTAAACATACCAAATCATATTAAAATGAGAGGGTCTTGCCCTCAGTTCTGAATCACAAGTAATATACACATTGTGCCAATCAAAATTTTCCGTTAAACAAAATTACAACACGTACTGATAGACATATCTATCGCCATAGAATTTCTCATTACAAGTATTCATATAAGTAGATTTCAGGTTTACGAACCTCATCCATGAGTGGAGCATATTAGGAGAACTTTCTTAGATACTCATAACCGAATCAAGTTAAGGAAATTTCCACTTTATAACTAGAAATTTTAATTTTAATGACACTATATAATATAACGATCTCAGCCATACCATAGAAAGTATATCAACAGGCTGGGTCTCCACCTCTAGTAGTCTGACCTCCACCTTCGACATTCCAACCCCTTTCCCCTAGCTGGACATGTAAGTTGAGTTGCAACTGCAGTGAGGCATATATCCTGAGTGCTCTGAGGAAATATGACTCTCCCAAGTCTAGGACAATTTCTACCACTAGCCTGAATAAAGTATCAACCTGCCCTACGTCGTATAAAATTTTACGATTAAAATTGAATACTTTAATGAGCCTGAGAAACAAATTCTATCAATAGAATTTGGAGAACTGATCCAAGTAGTTGATGTTGCAATGGCTGGTCTTCCTCTTCGTAGGCTTTCCACAAACAACGACAACCAATTTATTCTCTTACTATGTTGTCTCAACACTGTTGAGCTACCACATTTATTCATATACTCTTCATTATTCTTTGGGGTAACTCTCATCCCTATTGACGCACAATGATCACAAAAGTAGAGCTCTATACAGATAAATCTTGACACGAATCCTATGGTCTAGAAGCTCGTTAACCACTGCACTCCCTCTGAGGCATCCCAAAATCCACAATCGTGACTTCTACCATCCATAGATTTAAAGTTGTCTATATAACTCCTTTGGTATTGAGGTATAGGGTTATTAAGGAGGCAGACATACCGCATGCCCCAGCAATATCTCTTGAAAAATCTCAGTCCTTGTACATTCTGGACCAACACCGATATAACACATGATTCCGCAATCTATTCCTTGACAGTGGACTTCCCTACTTGGCACGAAGTCACAAATAAAAATGTCTGATAATCCACAATGCTAAACTTTACAGCTCATATAAACCACCCGCGTTGCTTTCAACTTATACCCATGTTCTGCAATACTTCATAGCAGCGGTCAAGAAAATCATATGGGTCTTCAAAAGGTGTACCACTGAAATGGAGTGGAATTAGCTTGATGAACCTGTCCAGTCTTCACAAAGCATCGGAAGTCCTAGATTCCCCATCGGCAATCGGGGCTGCCGTAATTTTCTGAACTACCCCAAGTGGGTTGGCTGCTGGGGTATGGATATGAGGAGTAGTCTGATCATGAGTGTGGGTAGCAAGAGTATGGACCCCTCCTCCAGCCTGAGATACGGCTGCTGCAACAGGGAGTGCGCCAGTCTGGGCTACACTCTCCATAATTCCCACTAATCATACCAAAGCATCCTGAAGTACCTGGGTAGCAATAAACCCCTCTGGAACCTGAGTTGGTCCAGCTAGAACAGTCTGGGCTGGAGCCCCCATCAATCTCAATCTGGGGCTCCGCAGCTGGGGCTGCAGTATGAGCAACGGGTTGAGTCCTGCCCCTGACTTGGCCTCTGACGTGGCCTCGGCCTCTGACCCTAATAGAAGCTTTTGCTGCTGGATGAACGGATTGTTGTTCAGCGGTAGACGAAGCACGTGTTCTCGGCATTTGTGAGAGAATAGAAGAGTTCAATCAGTGTTTTTCTGAGATATCAAGAATCACATGACATAGTAGAAATAAAATGAGTTTGTTCCTAACTTCATAGCCTCTGAGAGATAAGTACAGACGTCTCCAAACCGATCCTTCAGAATCTATCAAGCTTGTTCGTGAATTGTTAGACATATGGAACCTAGTGCTCTGATACCAACTTGTCACGACCCAAATTCCCAACCCACAGGATCGTGATGGCGCCTAACAAAATACTTCCTAGGCAAGCCGATGTTAGAAATTTACAAACCATTTTCTTTAAAAGTTTATTTAACACAATAGAAAATCTTAAAAATAAAATAAATAAATCCAATGATTTCCAATAAATGTCTTCATAAATAATATTAGATAAACTGAAATGAACCACGAACTATTACCAACTATTTATCTACCCAGGGTCTGGTGTCACAATTCATGAACTACTAAAGAGTACTACAAATAATGGACTGAAAGAGGTATATATGTATGTTTCGAATGAAATAAAACAACAACTAAATAGTGTAGAGAAGACTCCAGGAGTCTGCGAACGCCAACAGATCTACCTCTTGTCTCCAATGAAAATGTGCAACTAATAAAATCTCGAAACTATGGTCGGTACCTGGATCTGCACAAAATAGTGCAGAGTGTACTACCAGTACAACCGACCCCATGTACTCAGTAAGTGCCGAGACTAACCTCGACGAATTAGTGACGAGGCTACGGCGGGGAATTAACTACATAACCTATAAACAACATGTATAATAAAGCAAGAAAGAAATAATAAGAATAATAAACTCGATAACCAGTAACTTGCAACAATAAACAACAGCAACTCGGATAACTCTTTTCAAATATCAACTATAATCAACTCTTCAATTTTTTCCAACTTTCAATTTAAATCACAATAAAAATCAGAGTATGAAAACCTTTTAAATAAAACCGGAATTTTTTTCAAATACTTATTTTCGAAAATCAGTAAAACATAAATATTCACCCTTATCGCTCCTTGTTGTGGCACGCAACCCGCTCCCACCTGTCCATCCTTATTGCTGCTCCTTGTTGACCCATGTCACTACATAGTTTTGAAGATTGACAAATGGTTGACCAGTTGAACCAGGTCCATTAGAGCACACATCTTGAACTGAATAGATGGCACATGAACCGTATATGTATAGGAGATATTTGTGAATGTGAAATATCAATGAACCAAGAGATTGTATCCTAATGCAAAAAGATTGCAAACTGATGAGAAGATTGAAGTCGAATTCAGCAAGTAACAAAAGAACGGAAGTTGAGTTTGGTACGAATTTGTTCACCCAGGTAGAGTTGGACTAGAATTGGACGACAAGCTCAATTGACTCTATAAATACTTGATGTATTTTTGCTGGAATTCAACACGCACAAAAGCTGAACTGAATCAAAATCTGAAAGAAAAGTTCCTAGAGTTATTTTGCTAGCAGAATCATTGTGCGATTAAAAGGCTATAGTTCAACTAGAAGAACCAGTTCCATCTGATTAATTATTGAGTCTAGTTGATTGTGGTAGGAGTTTTAATATTGTATCTTTTTAGCTTTCATAGAAGCAATTGTAATAGGTGCGCATTGTTCAAGTTAGAGTTAACTTGAAGCTTGTGGAAATTAGCTAGGGGATAGTTACTACAAAGGGATTAGAGTTAGTCCTAGGATTATAAAAGAGTTTATTTTGTAAGTCCGTTTGGCTCAGAGTTTTTAGTGAAGTGTTTAAGCAAATCCTATTGAGGAGTAGGTCGTGGTTTTTTCACCTTTTGAGCCAGGTGTGTTCCACGTAAAAATCTCTGTGTTTTTACTTTACTGCTTTTAATATTCCGCAACAGTAGAAGTAAGTACATCAAGAAGAACCAGGTTCTTCTATTGAGACATCACTCAAAAAATTGAGTACCTCACAATTAACTTGTATAATTGTGTGGTATTGACGTCTAAAAACATCAATTGGTTTCAGAGCAGGTTATCCTTGAAAGGCTAACACCTTCAAGAAGATCAAGATGAGTGCACCACCAGGAAATTGGGAAGGTCAATCAACTGCAAGGCCACCACTCTTCAATGGCCAGTATTACTCTTGGTGGAAAAACAGGATGAAGGACCACCTGATTGGAGAAGACTATGAACTCTGGGACATAGTAATTGTTGGTCCTCCAGCTACCATGGTGAAGACTGCTTGAAGGTATAGATATACCAAAGACTAGAGTTGATTGCACTGCTGAGGATTTAAAGAAATGGGAGAAGAATGCAAAGGCCAAAAAGTGGCTAGTGTGTGGACTAGGTGCAGATGAGTACAGCAGAATCCAAAGTTGCACCACTTCAAAGAGATTTGGGATACCTTGCAAGTAGACCATGAAGGAACACCTCAGGTAAGAAGGTCAAGAGGTACTCTACTATACTCTCAGTATGAAAACTTCACTATGAAAGAAGGAGGGACTATCCAAGAGATGTACACAAGGTTCACAACCTTGACTAATGAACTGAAGTCTCTTGGAAGAGTCATTCTTGAAGAGGACAGGGTTGAGAATATCTAACAAGGGTCTGGCCCATTTCATGGGAAAGCAAAATCACTGTTATCCAGGAATCCAAAAATATGGCAACCTTGAGATTAGATGAGCTGATTGGAAACCTCACTGCCTATGAACTGAGAAGGCAGACAATGAACATGGATGGTCCAAAGAAGGAGAGGAGTCTAGCACTAAGAATCACCGAGGGAGAAGATGTGGAGGATGATGATATGGCCATGATCACCAAAGAATTCAGAAACTTTCTCATGAGGAAGAAGGACATCTCTAGAGGAGGAAACTACAACAAAGCAAAAGACCCAGAAAGGCCAACCAACGAGGGATGCTATAAATGTGGTAAGACTGACCATCTCATCAAAAACTGTCCTCGGTAAGAAGTAGAATGTAAAAAGGAGAGATATGAAAGAAGGAACAAGTCCAACCCAAGAAAACCACAACAAAGGCTATGGTTGCTGCTTGGGGGAGGGGGAAGTTATGGGGAGACTGAAGATCAGGCGCTCATGGAAATTGCAGAATCTGATGAGGAATCACATGAAGAACCGGAGGTAAGTATCTCCCATCTTAAAAATAAAGTAAAGTTCCTATCTAAGGAAAAACTCTCTGAGTTGCTACTTGATTTCATAGATGATTCTGAGGAAACAACCAAAGAGAAGGATCAACTATCTAAAGAATGTGCAATGCTAAAAGCAAAGTGCATGAACCTGGAAATCAGAGTCAGTGAATCTGAAAATAAAAACACTGACTTGTTGAACCAGGTTCATCCACTTGAAACCGAGATTCTAGAACTAAAATCTGAAAACTTAAATCTAAAGATAGGATCCAGTAAAAAGGTTGTTGATTATTCTCATATCATGTTAGAAGAAAACATGGAAAAATTAAAAGATAAGATGTATTCCAAGGATGAACAGATAAGAACTCTTAATCAAGAACTTGGCAAAGTCAAACATGAATTAGATCGAACTTGTAAATGGAATAAATCTTCTGATTCCTTGATATGGATTCAAGAGAATCATAGTAGCAACAGGAGAGGGATTGTATTTGGAAGTAAATTGCCCAAGTGGGATCCCAAAATCAAGTATCTCACTCTTCCTGAGAATAAAATCTGCACCCATTGTGGTAAGACTAGGCACTACAAATATGAGTGTACTGCAAAAGAGCAGGCCAGTCGAAGAAATGAGAGGTTTGTAAAAAGGAAAAAATGGCTACCAAATTGGCCACGAAAAATTTGATTCATCAATTCTCTCATAGAAAAGGACCCAAACTAGTTTAGGTTCTTAAGACTAACCCTTGGTTCTTTTGTAGGTTCAAGTGAGAGGAGGCAACCAAATTTTGTATTTGGATAGTGGCTGCTCAAAGC
>ML310231.1:0-65487 GCA_005239505.1 Nicotiana paniculata
CGAGGTTTCTCTCTCTAGTTGCCCTAATCGCCTCTCAAATCGCCAGAGCCTCTCTCTCTAGACCTCTCTCTATTACAGTTCGGCACGAGTTTTGGAAGTTAAAAATTCAAAAGTTCATCAAGTTCAATTTGACACGCGATTCATTGTTTCGATGTTGTTACAGGTGATTTGAGGCCTCGAGTAGGTCTTGTTGGCATGTTCGGACGGGGTTCCGAAGGGCTCGGGTTGTGTTTCGGAATGATTGGACAATTTTTCTTCATACTTTCGTTGTTGGTTATTGCTAGTGTCTGGTGCCTCAATGGTTTTCGTGAAGATAGATGGTGATGTGTTCACTTAGAGGAAAATCTGGAGCTGGGCATCTTCTTCTTCGAGTTCGCGAATGAAGGTCTATGTTCGCGTATGTTACTGGATCTCAAGCCTCGCATTCGCACAAGTGTGTACTCATTCGCACAATGTAGTGCTAGGTTGGGCAGGTCTTTATGACCTCTTTATTGTGTTCGCGTGCCTGGGGACGCATTCGCGTAGATATTCTTCGAGGCTGAGCATTTTTTGCTTCGCGATCGCGAAGCTGATTCCGCGATCGCGTAGAGTATTTCAGCAGCATTGCATATTTTTCTTCTTCACGATCATAGTGATATTTCTGCAATCGCGTTTCATTGATTCGTCCAGTGATTATAAGTACTCTATTTTTGGGGGCTTCGGCCATTTTAACATATTTGGAGCCATGAAACTCGGATTGAAGCAATTTTTGAGCCGATTTTCACCTTATGGATTGGGGTAAGTGTTCTCTACTCGATTTTGATTATATTTCATGAATCTATCTTCATTTTTGTCAATTGGTTGATGATTTCAAAAGAGAAATTAGGGGTTTTGTCAAAACTTTCATAAAGTAAATTTTTGAGTTTTGAACATCGATTTAGAGTCGGATTTGAGTGAAACTAGTATGGTGTGACTCGTAATTGAATGGGTTATCGGATTTTGTGAGCTTTGTCGGGTTTCGAGGTGCAAGCCTGGGTTTGCATTTTTGGTTGACTTTGGGATTTTGATTAAATATTCCACCTTTAATGATTGGGTTTGCTTCCTTCGACATTATTTGATGTTCTTGAGTTGCTTTTGGCTAGTTTTGAACCATTTGGAGGCCGGTACGCCTGGGGTGGCATTTCCAGAGTATTGTTGGCTCGCTTGGTATTGTATTTGGCTTATTCGAGGTAAGTAACACATCTAAACTTGGTGCTGAGGATATGAACCCCTGAATATGTATGTTATGTGTTTGGTGTTGAAGTGACGCACATGCTACGTGATGGGCGTGTGGGCGTGCACCGTGTGAATTATTACTCTGATGATTATGTGGTACCGTTTAGTATTCTATCTTTTTTTTCATCCATGAAACTCCGACTTGTTAGCATAATTAAGTAGTGATCTATGCTAGAAATCATGTTTAGGCCATGTACTTATTCTGGTGGGACCTATTGAGGTCGTTTCTTTTGTTGAGCTATTTGCTTAAATTGCAATTACATACTCAGTCATATTCATTCATTTTCATATCATATCTCAATCTCTGTTATCATTTGTTGTGATATCATTTTATCATTGTTTTGGTTGATTAGCATGGGATTTGCGAGCCCGAGAGACTAGGTAGATTAATGACTGAGTAAAGTTGAGGGCTTGATTATGAGTGATGATTATGGGATCGGTCAGCTGGCCATGTTGGCTTTATGTATATTATTATTATATGGATCGGGCTGCATTCCGCAACATGCTTTATTATTATATGGATAGGGCTGCACGCCGCAGCAAACCTTATAGGCGTTATTATTATAGGATCGGGCTGCATGCCGCAAGAAGTTTGATTGACTTTTTATTAGCACTTGGGCAGGATACGCGCCTCTGGAATGTGACATACCAGCAGTGAGCGCAGGTATCTACTATGTGTGAGTGCCAAATGATTGAGAGTGTTGAGTGATTGAGAGGTGCTGAGTGATTGGGAGGTGATGAGTGATTGAGCGTGGTGAGGGAGGTTGAATACCCCGAAACCATGAGCACACGAGTTTAGCACTGTGGTGCATTACATTTGACATGCATATGTGGCATGTAGGCATATAGATGCATTTCCTCATGTTGTACGGTATTGTGATATTCATGACTTCATATGCACATTGACATGTAGGCATATTGATGTACTTTCCTCGTGCTACCTGAGATTTGAAATATCTTATCTGTTGTTGAATGTTTTTGGGAAAAATCACCGATTTCTAACTTACTATATTTTGGTGATTTCGGTGAAAGATTTGGTTTTACGGTTATACTTGAAAAGCATGCCTATTTTCCGTAACTGTGAATGAGCTGAGCATCCCTTGAGTCATTTCCTGTACTACTTTTAATATGTTACTATGAGTTGTTGTTGTCTATTGGTGTTGGACTCCGACCTTTTTCAGAGCTCGCCACTATTTTTAATCTAAGGATAGATTTGTTACTTATTGAGTGCATGTGGTCGGTTGTGCTCATACCACACTTCTGCACCTTTCGTGCAGATTTTTGATGTTGATGTTGTTGTGTATGGCGAGAGCTGGAATTGAAGGTGTACCTGTGTTCCGGTTATAGCTGCCTCTTATTTTTGGTAGCTTTATAATTATTAATCTGTTCATGTATATTTCAAACAGATGATGTATTTATTTCATACCAACTTTGTAAACTCTAAATCTTAGAAGCTCATGAATTTTAATACTACTAAACCTTGGGTTTTTTTGTATAAAATTCAGTTGTATTATCATTACTTCTCTTAGTAAATCTTATCTGAAATGGATTACTATTATATTGGCTTACCTAGCGGGTTAGGTAAGGTGCCATCAAGACTAGTTATATTTTGGGTCATGACAAGTTGGTATCATAGCTCTAGGTTCATAGGTTCTACGAGTCATGAGCAAGTGTCTAGTAGAGTTTTGTTAATCGGTATGATAACGTCCATACTTTTCTTTCGAGAGGCTACAAGGAATTTAGGATAAACTTTCCATATTTCTTTCCTTATCATGCGGCATTGATTTATCTTGAAGAGTATCTCTTTGAATTCCTTCCACTCACTCGTGTGCGTATGTGAGCGCTCGGTATCAGCTATGCATCGAGTGCTTCTGATTCCATGGATGAGGTACGATATGCTGTGCTGATGATGGGCTACTTTGAGGACTTGATATCGGGTCTTGACTATAGCTTGATCACGGTGATTTAGGTAGTGTGTGCATGTGCTTTTGGACTTCTATGTCCAATGGTGTCCCTATGAGAGGGACTGGTGGTTCGGTGAGTTATTAGATGGCTATATGATGAGTGTGATGTGATTGCAGTATGTGTTCAGATGGTTTGAATATGACGATAGAAGTTTGCTTGAGATGTGAAAAGGACTATTGGGTGCTTGATTTCTTTCTTGATGTGTTGTACAGTCTCGAGTTATGATCGTATTGAGGGATCTATCATGTTGTTTATTTGTGGAGCGAAGTAGATTCTTATGTCTTGTTGATGAGTTCAGACTTAGGAAGATTAAGTGATTGCGCAGTAGTTGTGGCTGTGAAAGGGTATATAGAAATGTGAGTTTGAGGCTAAGCTGGTGGGATATCTCCTACGAGGTGTCTACGAATGTGTGATCGTTATGATGTTGTGTGGAGGCTTTCTTTTCTACCAGTGGATATAGGTGTTGCGGTTTGAGTTTTGATTAGTTGAGAAAGTTGGCTTTACCATCACGAGGATGAATGCGAGCTTAGCAGATGATTGAGGTATTTTACGGGTTGCGTTGCAATATCTTGTGAAGAATTTAGATGAATCTCATTGCGGGATTATGATAGTAATTGAGTATGGGTATTATAAGTTATTGACTATTTTGATCTATGGCTTTGATCCAAGTGGGGGAGTCTGCTATCGACAATTTGATTGCATGGGTATGTGTTGTATTGGTTTCGGTTTGAGGCATATGTGTGGATCGATTATGACTTGCAAATTCTGGGTTTGAGGATGACTTAAGCAAGAACATTTATGGATGCATGGTGTATTACACTTTATGGGTATATGGGAATCATGGAATGATTGAGTTGTTATTCGTGAAGGATAGTGTGCATAGAGTAGGAAATTTGCTCAGTTGAATTAAGGCATGGTTACTTCTTTGTGTGTTGTCGTGCTAATGTGGCACAAGTCGTTCGGACCATTTAGGCGGTGCAATTGAGATTTGAGCACAGTGGATGTCTCTCGAGAAGCTTCTAGTGGATTCAAGATCTATATGTAGAAATTGAGAATTTTCCAGATTTATGTATGGCTAGAATCTGATATTTACATTGGATGGTGTCGAGACTCGCATAATTTCTATATCATTATGGATTCTACATTTTGGTATCAGGATGGTGAAGGAAACGAATTTAGATTCACAAAAGGTCTCTTCAGATTTAGAGTTACGGTTGTGATACTTTTGGGATGCTTAAGAGTGAATACAGCGGCTTATGGTCCTTAGGGTGGTGGGGTTTTATTCTAGGATCTTGTCAGGTGAGCTTTGGCTAAGGATCGTGGTGTTTCGGCAAGGAGAAGTTCCAACTTGAGGGTAATTCGAAAGGAACTCGGAGAAATAAGACATCTTGGTAATAGGTTGGATCAACACGATAATCGATAAAATCGGTTCTTTGGGTACTCTTGATATGGTGAGTCTCTACAACTGTTTTGTGGAAATACTCTTAGGTTTGGAGACCTGCGTGGCTTAGTTGAGATAGAAAGATTCAGCTCTGTTGACTTTGTTATGTACAAATGGGTTTTGAAGAGCTCTGCTGGAAGAATGATTTTCAACTAGAAAGCTTTAAGTTGGAAGGGTTAACCAAGTTTGACTTTTGAGCATTTGACCTCGGATCAATGTTTAGAAGGTTCCGTTAGGTCTGGATGGAGACTTTGGACTTGGGCGTATGCCCGGATTTTTATTTGGATGTTCTTTGAAGGTTTCGACACTATTTGGCGAAAGTTGTCAATTTGAAGGTTTGTAATGTTTATTAGTTTGATGGGGAGTTGACTTTGATGATATTGGGTTCTGATTGTGGTTTCGGGAATCGGAATAGCCTTCTTATGTCATTTGGGACATGTGTGCAATATTTGAGTTCATTTGGAGTTGATTTGATAAGGTTCGGCACGAGTTTTTGAAGTTAAAACTTCAAAAGTTCATTAAATTCGATTTGAGGCGCGATTCCTGATTTTGATGTTGTTACGGTTGATTTGAGGCCTAGAGTAGGTCAGTGTTATGTTATGGTACTTGTCGGCTTCAGATGGGGTTCGGAGGGGCTCGGGCGTGTTTTGAATCAATTTCGAACCATTTTTCTTCATATTTTCATTGATGCTGCTGCTAGTGTCAGATGCCTCAATGGTTCTTCATGACCGCGAAGATGGTGATGCGATCGCATGGAGGAAAATCTGGAGCTGGGTATCTTCTTCTTTGCATTCGTGAATGAAGGTCTGCGTTCATGTAGGTTACTAGAGCTCGAGCATCGCGTTTGCACAAGTGCGTACGCGTTCGCGCAGTGTAGAGCTAGGCTTGGCAGGTCTTCATGACTTCTTCATTGCATTTGCATGCGTGGGGCTGCGTTAGCGTAAAGATTCTTTGAGGATGAGAATTTTGTGCTTCGCGATCGCGAAGCTGGTTCCGCTATCGCGTAGAGCGTTTTAGCGGTAGTGCATATTTTTCTTCTTCGCGGTCGCGATGATATTTTCATGATCGTGTTTCATTGATTCTTCCAGTGATTATAAGTACTCTATTTTCAGGGGTTTCAACTATTTTAACATATTTGGAGCTATGGAGCTCGGACTAAAGCAATTTTAGAGGCGATTTTCACCATATGGATTAGTGTAAGTGTTCTTTACTCAGTTTTGATCATATTTCATGAATCTATCTTCATTTTTGGCAATTGGTTGATGATTTTAAAAGAGAAATTGTTGGGTTTTGTCTAAAATTTCATAAAGTAAATTTTTGAGTTTTGAACATCGATTAGGAGTCAGATTTGACTGAAACTATTATGGTTGGACTCGTAATTGAATGGATTCTATGATTTTCTGAGTTTTGTCGGGTTCTGAGGTGTGGGTACCAGTTTGACTTTTTGGTTGACTTTGGGCTTTTGATTAAAGATTCCACGTATTATTTTGAATATAAGTGTGCAAATCCGGGTGCTGGAGGTAGTGGAGCTCATGATGAGATTATGAAGGATCGAGAGGATTCAAGTGTTGCATGGACGCCGCAAACCCTTGGATTCCTATTCTATTATTTTCTTATTGTTGTATTAGTTTCAAACAGTATTGTACTTATTGAGTCTCATTATGTATTATAATTAGAGCTCATGACTCAGTATTACTGGATTTTGGGAAGTTGAATTATTACTTATGTTTTGGCTTCATTGAGACTTAATTTTACAGTTTATGTTAAACATTCAAACATATTATATCTTATTTTAGTGTTTTGCATCATTATGTTCTTAGCTTACCTCTTCTTAGAGGTGAGGTGCCATCACAACCCCTTTGGTGGGATTTGGGTCACAAATCATACGTTCTACGAGTCAAAACAAGTCTCGCAGAGTTCTGCGGATCAGTACAGTGACGTCTGTAGGAAACATCATGAGGCTACCAAGATGTTAGGAAACTTCACTTTCTTTTATTTATCATTGTGGATATTTGCTTATCCCCATGTTGAGTATTTAGTCGTCTATTCTCTTATATATGGTGAGGAGATAATCTTCAGGATCAACCGAGCATGCACTAGCTCCCCCTATCAGAGTTGCGAGAGGTGAGGGCCGAGGTAGAGGCCGAGATGGAGCACACGCTGCAGCTAGAGCTCCTGCTCGAGCAACAGTTGTGGAACCACCAGTAGCTCCAATTGAGGAATAGAATACTGATCATGTTGAGCAAGTGGGACCCAGTTAAGCACATGAGGGGCCTATTGCTATGTCAAAGCTTCAGGAGACTTTGGCTCACTTCAGGAGTATGTTTGGGTGCTTGGGCTAAACAGGGTCGATTCCGATTACACCAGCTATTTCATAGTCTGAGAGGCGCCCAGACTCCTACCGCCCACACACTAGAGTAGAGGGATCATTTTTACCAGACACCGAGTGTTCTATTAGTGCAACCAGTAGTTGCAGTTCCGCCCGAGGTAGGGCCAGGCATGTCTGTTGGGGGTAGAAGAGTTTCGAGAGGTTTGAGAGGCTTCTTCCTTCCCAGTTTAGTGGAGTGGCTTTCGAGGATGCACAGGGTTTCTAAGACTACTCTCAGTGTATTTTACGTACTTTGGAATTGGTAGAGTCGAACAGGGTCAACTTTACCACTTTTCGATTGACGGGGTTGGAATATAAGTGGTGACAGACTTATGAGGTGAGTAGGCCAGCTGATGCAGTACCACTTTCATGGTCACAGTTCTTCGATTTTTTCTTGGAGGAGTTTATTCTAAAGACCCGCAACGACGAGTTGCATAGTGAGTTTGAGAATTTACACAAGCGCGTATGACTGTGTCTGAGTACGCTATGAGGTTTACAGAGTTATCTTGACACCCTTGTTTTCTATTGAGAGAGAGTGTGTGTACTTGGATTTGTTGAGGGACTCACCTAAAGCCTCAAATTTAGGATGGAATGGGAGATGAAGACTGAGACTCCATTTCATCAGGTTGTGGAGATTGATAAAAGGTTAGAGCATACCCGTGGCGGGAGATGGATGATAGAGAGGCTAAGAGTCCTCAAAGTTCTGAAGGCTTTTTCTACCATTGCAGTCTGCACTTCAGGTTTCACGTAGTGCTCCAACTAGCCATAGATTTCATATCACTCGTACCAGATAGACATCCTTATGCACACCTCCTGTACGGGGTTCTCGTAGTTGTTATTCCAGTCTTCTGGGGTAGACTCAAATCCAGCAGCCAAATCAGCAGAGAGGTTTTTTTGAGTGTGGTGATACTAGGCACATGGTGAGAGATTATCCCAGGCTTCAGATAAGTGTACCTAAGCAGGGTACTCAGGTTATGGTTCCTGCTCCAAATTGCACTCTACCTGCATAGCCATCTAGAAGTAGAGGATAGACAATTAGAGGTCATCCTAGAGGGGGAGGCTAGTCCCAATATTATGTTTTCCCTAGTAGAACTGAGGCAATCGCATCAAATGCATTCATTGCAGGAATTGTTCCAGTTTTCCATAGATATGCTTTAATGTTAGCTAATATGAGTTGTACTTATTCGTATAGTCATCCTACTTTACTTCATATTTGGATATGTTTTGTGATTCTCTTGCTACTTTTTTTTATGTGTCTACACTCGCTGAGGATTTTATTGTGGTGGATCATGTCTGTCGTTCTTCTGTGGTTTCTATTGTGGGCTTTAAGACTAGAGTTAATCTTTTATTGATTACTATGGTGGATTTTGATGTGATTTTCGGTATATGTATCATGCTATTCTTGATTTTCACGCTAAGACCGTGATTTTAGCTATGTTGGGGTTGCCAAGGTTAGAATGGAATGGTTCCATGGGTCATATGCTTAGTAGGATGGTCTATTTTCTGAAGGCTCAACGGATGGTTGAGAAGGATGTTTTGACGTACTTATATTTTGTTAGAGATGCCAATATTGATGCTCCTTTGGTTGATTCAGTCCCCATAGCGAGGGAGTCTCCAAATTTATTGCATGCAAACCTACCGAGCATGCCACTCGATAGGGATATGAATTTTGGTATTGATTTGGCACTACACACTCAGCCTATATCTATTGCACCGTATCACATAGATCCAGCAAAGTTTATGGAGTTAAAGGAATACTTGCAGGAATTACTAGATAAAGGTTTCATCAGGCCAGGTGTTTCACCTTGGGGGTGCACCATTACCTTTTATTAAGAAGAAAGATGGTTCCATGAGGATGTGCATTGACTAGAGGTAATTGAACAAAGTTACTATAAAGAGTAAATATCCACAACCATGCATTGACGATTTATTGATCAACTTCAGGGTGATAGGGTGTTCTCCAAGATTGACTTGAGATCGGGGTGCCATTAGTTGAAGCTTCAGACATTTCTAAGTCGATATGGGCATTATGAGGTTTTAGTGATGTCTCTTGGCTTGAGAAATACCCTAGTAGCATTCATGCACTTGATGAATAGACTTCTCCAACCTTATTTAGACTCTTTTGTCATTGAGTTCATTGATGATATCCTAGTGTATTTTCTATTAGAAGGAGCACGAGCAGTATTTGAGGACAACGCTCGAGGTTCTGAAGGAGAACAAGTTATATGCCGAGTTCTCTAAGTGTAAGTTCTGGTTGGATTCGATGGAATTCTTGGGTCACGTGGTGTCCAGTGAAGGGATTAAGGTAGATCTAAAGAAGATTAAGGCATTTCAGAGTTGGCCCAGACCTTCTACAACCACGCAGATTATCAGTTTTCTGAGTTTGGTTGGACATTACCACAGATTTGTGGAGGGGTTTTCATCTACTGCAGCCCGAATTGACTACGATGACTCATAAGGGTGCTCCGTAAATGTGGGCAGATGAGCGTGAGGAGAGTTTTCAGAATCTAGAGACTGCCTAGACTACAATTTTGATTTTTCCTTTAAGATCGGGATTATATACAGTTTATTGTGATGTTTCGCATATTGGCCTTGAGTATGTGTTGATGCAGGATGACATGGTGATTGCATATGATTCGCATCAATTGAAGCCCCATGAGAAGAACTATCAGTGTATGATTTGGAGTTACCAGCTATTGTACACGTGCTCAATATTTGGAGTCATTACCTATATGGCATGTCTTGTGAAGTTTACACGGATCATCGGAGTCTCCAACATTTGTTTAAACAAAATGATTTGAATTTGAGGCAGTGCAGCTTGTTGGATCTATTGAAGGATTATTACATCATTATTCTCTATCATTTGGGGAAGGACAATATGGTAGTAGATGCCTTAAGTAGGAAGGTGGAGAGCATGGGGAGTTTAGTATTCATTCCACTTGGGGAGAGGCCTTTAGCTATTGATGTTCAGGAGTTGGCCAACAAATTTGTAAGATCGGATATTTCAGAGCCAAATAGAGTCCTTGAAGTTTTTGTATCTCGATCGCCCTTGTTTGAGCTAATTAAGGTGCATCAGTATGATTATCCCCGTTTTCTTATCCTTAAGGACATGAAGGAGCGAGGTAGTCCTAAATAGGTGACTATTGGTGATGATGGTATACTGCAACTTCAGGGACAGATTTGTGTTCTAATATAGATGGGTTGAGAGATTTGATCACTTTGGAAGCTCATAGTTCGTGGTATTCTATTCACCTTGGTGCTGCAAAGATGTATTGTAATTTGAAGAAGTTATTAGTGGTGGAGGATTAGGAAGGACAATGTTGGATGTGTTCCTCGATGTTTGAATTGTCAGCAAGTCAAGTATAAGAATCAGAGACCTAGTGATTTGCTTCAAAAGATTGAGATATTAGAGTGGAAGTGGGAGCGCATCACTATGGACTTTGCGGTACAGTTTCCATGGACCTTGAGAAAGTTTGATGCAATTTAGGCTATTGTAGATTGGTTGACCAAGTTGGGTCATTTCATTCTAGTCATGACTTCCTACACTTCGGAGCAGTTGTCTAGGATCTATACTAGGGAAATTGTTCACCTACATGGTGTACCTATTTCTATCATCTTAGACCGCTGCACTTAGTTTACTTCATAATTTTGGAGGGCAGTTCAGCGTAAGATGGGCACGCAAGTTGAGTTGAGTACTGCATTTAACCATTAGATGGATGGCAACCTAGCATACCATTCAGATTTTGAAGGATATGTTGAGGGCGTGCACTATTTATTTCGGAGGTCAGCGAGACTAGTTACTACCCTATAGCAAAGTTTGCTTTCAACAATAGCTACCAGTAGTATTCAGATGGCTCCATATAAGGCCTTATATAAGAGGTGGTGTCGTTCTTTGGTTGGTTGATTTGAGCCCGACGAGGCTAGGTTTTTAGGCACACATTAGGTCCGTGATGCTTTGGAGAAGGTGAATTTAATTCAGGAAAGGCTTCACACAGCATAGCCTAATCATAAGATTTATTCTGACAGGAGATTCATGATATGGCATTCATGGAGGTTGAGAAGGTTCTACTTCGAGTATCGCCTATGAAGGGCGTGATGAGGTTCGGGAGCAAGGGCAAGATGAGCCCAAGGTTTATTGTTCCCTTCGAGGTATTGGAGAGTTGGCGAGGTTGCTTATAGACTTGCCTTGCCTCCTAGTCTTTTGGCAGTTCTTCTAGTATTCCATGTTTCCACTCTTCAGAAGTACTATAAGGATCCATCACATGTGTTGAATTTCAGCTCGGTGCAGTTGGACAAGGTTTTGGCTTATGATGAGGAGTCGGTGACCATTGTGGATAGGCAGGTTTGAAAGTTGTGTTAGAAGAATATTATTGTCACACCCCTAAACCGAGGGACGAGACCGGAACCCAAACGGATGAACCCGGTCAAGCGAACCTGGATTTTCCTTTCCTACCCGACGCATTTCCCCGTGTTCATAATGTACATTTTATAAGTGAAACAACAAAATAGAATCACGCATGCGGTTACAACATAAATCCCTTTCTTCTTTTAACATTTTCAACATTAGTTATTACCAAAACATACATACTAAGTACAACATTCCCGATATGGGACCACGATTACGAGTAAATACAAATACTACCCAACATATGTTTACAACCCACATAGTGTCTACGGAGCCTCTAAGAGTACGGAGAAGAATGCATAGACGTGCCGGTAACAAGGCCTCGGCTATACCTCAAAAGGAATGACATAAACAAAATGAGTCAACATGATTTATGCACATCCCCAAGAGGAAGTGAGGCTCACTAAGACTGCTGAAGAGATGGAGGGAAGGGCACCACTAACGGCGATCAGCGCTACCTGCTATAGAACCACCTACATCCATTTAAAAGATGTAGCGCCCCCGGCAAAATGGACGTTAGTACCATTGAATAGCACTAGTATGTATGAACAAACCTACTCTAGATAGGATAAATATCAACAGTCAACACAAATAGAGGCATCAGATAACAATACACCGAGGAAAGGAAAAGCACAAACAAGAGTTACCACAACCCTCATCCTGTTTTGCCATCTTTTGGTTAATGTACTTTTAAGTTCATCTTGTTATTATTATTACTGATCCACCGTGTCGTTATCACACGGAGTCCGATCTCTGCCGGGTCGGCTAATCCATCCTAGGTAAGGTCCGAATATCAATCACATCACATATAACCACCGTGGCTTGTTCTCACGGAGTTTGATCTCTGCCCGAATCGGCTAGCTAACACCGTGGCTTGTGCACAGCACACGGAGTCCAATCTCTGCCCGATCGTCTAGGCCATCTCAACTATAAACAATGACGACAATAATCATCATCAAATTATAATCATATCACAATATCAAGTCTTCCATGTGTACGGCATGGAGTCCGATCCCAGCCAGACCGGATAGGCCTTCTCACCCATAGGACATTCTCCTGGTACAATTATGGGTGTTTTAGATCACTTACATCAATTTTAACCTTTTTGATCCCCAACACATACTGTTCTTTGATTTGTCTTCCATATCATTAGGATCCTTTGATTCACATTTCACAATTATTCATCCTTTAATCCATATTCCATAACCATCCATTCTATTCATTCATGTTTCACAACAGTTCAACCTCATGTTTCGCATTTCACATCATTACCGTCTCTTTACCTACATTTCATATCATAGAAACTTTTGATTCATATGTCGTACCACTCTAGTCTTTCATAATTACCACACCCATCATATGCAAGGATCACACACATAGTAGAAGAAGGAATAAAATGATCACAACTCCTAGACTCAAGTAGCACATCGATATAGTATTAGCATGGAATGACATAGAAGCAAAGATTCCTTAACTAGGCACATAGAACACATAAATTCCATAGATATCCGACAAGAGAATCATACCCGGAAAGTGAGCACCATGGGTTTATCCTATGAGGATTATAGATAGCCATATATAACTTCAGTTGGAATTTCTCCATAATTTCTATCCAAAATCACCGGGCCTTCTAACGCCTTCAATCTAATTTACAATGTGACACATTCAAACTTAGAGTTAGGAACCTTCAACTCATTTGGGCATTTTATCAACTACTATGTGGTCCTTTAGATTAACTAACCCCTTTTTAGTGAAAGATTGCCCTAGCTTACTTCCCTTTTCTAGATTATGGAATATTATTCACATGTATGCAAGGTTTCACTTTTTATTTTCAAGAACCAACCTATTTGTGTTTTATTCTTACACAAAATCTGAGAAATTGGGGAAATAGGATGAAGACTTACCTTTTTGAGTGAAGAAGATGACAATAACTCGATAATTTCCGGGCTTGAGTGATTTTGGAAAATCAAATTGGATGATGTTGAAACCTTCTCTCCCAAGAACTCTCTTCTCTCTCTATTCTTGGTCAGAAAATCGTTAAAAATGAAGGGAAAAGGTGTTTTATAAAATAAGGGTTCGGGTTTTAAATTTAGAAAATAGGAGCCCCGACACAAAGATGAGGTCAGGAATGCGATCGCATTCCTGCTATGCGATCCGCATCCGTGTCGCATAAATAGCCCTCAAAATGGGCCAAAAGGAGACAGGAATGCCCATGTATGCGACCACTATGCGGTCTGCATACCTGTTATGCGATCGCATAGCGCGTCGTATAACCGCCCTCTCAAAAACCATGGGGCAAGAATGCGATAACTATGCGGCCCGCATTCATGAAATGCGATCGCATTCTAGGCCGCATAGCTGTCGTCAAAATGGACAGCAAAGTGTCCAGGTAAGCGACCACTATGCGGTCCGCATACCTGTTATACGATCGCATAGTGCGTCGCATAATGCGCAATTTCTAGAAAATTTGATATTTCAAGTTCTGGGATACTTTTTACTCAAAATAGGACCGTTTTAAGAATTTCTACCGTTATAACAGCACATGGACCTACTCGGGCATTTTTTTGACATAGAAATTTTACGGGTGTTTACATCCTCCCCCACTTAAAAATCATTCGTCCTCGAATGAGGATCGGGAAATCATTTGATTTTGAAAACACAATATGCCAACCCCCAATTTCTACTAACTTTGATATTTTTTGAAAATTTTCCAGAGTTTCCTCTGCAATTTGGCCTATCTACCTGTCACATAACCCCCGAAACACATGTTCTTAACCAATTCCACACATAACTAGTTATTTCATGGCCTTGCGCATAATTTGGTCACCTCGACAAGTCACGTATAATTCAATTACATAAACATGCCATATACACTTCAATTAATTATTACCAATCTATACTTCAATTAATCATTACCAATATACACTTCAATTAATCATCTAACCATCACATAAGTTTCACATAATTTTATTTACTCCAAGGGGTTGCACATTACTAAAATAGTCACAACATACAGAATTATGGCACAACTTGAGAAGTTACAATAGTAGAGCAATTAGGGGAAAATGGGGTGCACTTGCACAAAACTGACATAACATATAATTTCTTAGAGATGACGGTTCGCACGATCACTACTAGACTTATTCAAACAAATGGGGATATTTTTCTTTCATTTCATTTTCTGCTTCCCATGTGACTTCCTCAACTTGCTGACTTTGCCACAACACTTTAACTGAAGCAATTTCTTTGTTTCTCAATCTACGGACTTGCCTATCAATAATAGCAATTGGAACCTCTTCATACGATAATTTTTCATTAACCTCAATAGTCTCAACTGGCACGATGGATGATGGATCTCCAACCACTTTCTTCAACATAGACACATGGAACACCGGGTGCACTAATGACATCTCAGGGGGCAATTCCAGCCTATAAGCCACATGTCCTATCCTTTGAGCAATCCTATATGGCCCGATATACCTTGGGCTCAATTTCCCTTTCTTCCCAAACTGTATTACTCCCTTCATGGGAGACACCTTCAAGAATACCCAATCATCTATTTGGAATTCCAAAACTCTACGACGAACGTCCGCATAGGATTTCTGACGACTCTGAGCAGTTTTCATCCTCTCCTGAATGACTCTAACTTTTTCCATAGCTTGGTGCACAAGGTTTGGTCCTAACAATTCTGCCTCACCAACCTCAAACCATCCGATCGGAGATCTACATCTCCTACCATATAATGCCTCAAATGGGGCCATCTGAATACTAGCATGGAAACTGTTATTATAAGAGTCAAGTGATCATCCCAGCTACCCTTGAAATCTAATACACAATCCCGTAACATGTCTTCAAGCATCTGAATAGTCCGCTCTACCTGCCCATCAGTTTGTGGATGGAATGTCGTGCTGAGATTTACCTGAGTACCCAAACCTTGCTGAAATTTCCTCCAAAAGTTAGTAGTGAACTGGGCCTCTTGATCCGAGATAATAGATACTGGAGTGCCATGGAGCCTGGCTATTTCTTTGATATACAGTTGAGCGTACTGTTCTGCAATACCGGTGGACTTGACCGGCAAGAAGTGAGCTGATTTCGTGAGTCGGTCCACTATCACCCAAATCGAGTCAAACTTTCACTGAGTGCGGGGTAACCCTACCACAAAGTCCATATTAATCATCTCCCATTTCCACATCCGTATTTCAATAAGTTGCGTCAACCCACGGGCCTCTGATGCTCGGCATTCACTTGCTAACAATTTGAACACTTAGCCTTCATACCATTCCACCAATAAATTTCCTTGAGATCGTGATACATTTTCATAGAACCTGGGTGTACGGAATACCTGGAATTATGAGCCTCTATCATTATCCTTTCCCAGAGACCATCCACCGTGTCGTTGTCACACGGAGTCTGATCTCTGCCCGATCGGCTAAGCCATCCTAGGTGAGGTCCGAATTTCAATCACATCACATATAACCACCGTGGCTTGTTCTCACGGAGTTCGATCTGTGCCCGAATCAGCTAGGCTAACACCGTGGCTTGTGCACAGCACACGGAGTCCGATCTCTGCCCGATCGGCTAGGCCACCCCAACTATAAACAGTGAGGACAATTATCATCATCAAATCATAATCATATCACAATATCAAGTCTTCCATGTGTACGGCATGGAGTCTGATCCCAGCCAGACCAGATAGGCCTTCTCACCCCCTAGGACATTCTCCTGGTACAATTATGGGTGTTTTAGATCACTTACATCAATTTTAACATTTTAGATCCCCAACACATATTATTCTTTGATTCGTCTTCCATATCATTAGAATCCTTTGATTCACATTTCACAACTATTCATCCTTTAATCCATATTCCATAACCATCCATTCCATTAATTCATGTTTCACAACAATTCAACATCATGTTTCGTGTTTCACATCATTACCGTCTCTTTACCCAAATTTCATGTCATAGCAACTTTTTATTCATATGTCGTACCATTCTAGTCTTTCATAATTACCACACCCATCATATGCAAGGATCACACACGTAGTAGAATAAGGAATAAAATGATCACAACTCCTAGACTCAAGTAGCACATCGATATGGTATTACATAGAAGCAAAGATTCCTTAACTAGGAACATAGAACACATAAATTTCATAGATATCCGACAAGAGAATCATACCCGGAAAGTGAGCACCATGGGTTTATCCTATGAGGATTAGAGATAGCCATACATACCTTGAGTTGGAATTTCTCCATAATTTCTACCAAAATCACCGGACCTTCTAACGCCTTCAATCTAATTTACAATGTGACACATTCAAACTTAGAGTTAGGAACCTTGAACTCATTTGGGCATTTTATCAACTACTATGTGGTCCTTTTAGATTAACTAACCCCTTTTTAGTGAAAGATTTCCCAAGATTACTTCCCTTTGCTAGATTATGGAATATTATTCACATGCATGCAAGGTTTCACTTTTTATTTTCAAGAACCAACCTATGTGTGTTTTATTCTTACACAAAATCTGAGAAATAGGGGAAATAGGGTGAAGACTTACCTTTTTGAGTGAAGAAGATGACAATAACTCGATAATTTTTGGGCTTGAGTGATTTTGGAAAATCAAATTGGATGATGTTGAAACTTTCTCTCTCAAGAACTCTCTTTTCTCTCTCTATTCTTGGTCAGGAAATCGTTAAAAATGAAGGGAAAAGGTGTTTTATAAAGTAAGGGTTCGGGTTTTAAATTTAGAAAATAGGAGCCCCGACAAAGAGATGCGGTCAGGAATGCGATCGTATTCCTGCTATGTGGTCCGCATTCGTGTCGCATAAATGGCCCTCAAAATGGGCCAAAAGGAGACCGAACTGCCCAGGTCTGCGATCCGTATACCTGTTATGCGATCGCATAGTGCCTCGCATAACCTTCCTCGCAAAAAACTTGGGGAAAGAATGCGACAACTATGTGGCCCGCATTCGTGAAATGAGATTGCATTCTAGGCCGCATAGCTGTCCTCAAAATGGACAGCAAACTGTCCAGGTATGCGACCACTATGTGATCCGCATACCTGTTATGCGATCGCATAGTGCGTCGCATAACGTTCAATTTCTGGAAAATTTAATCTTTCAAGTTGTGGGATACTTTTTACTCAATATGACCGTTTTAAGAATTTCTACCGTTATAACAGCACAGGAACCTAGTCGGGCATTATTTTTGACATAGAAATTTATGAGTCTTTACATTTATATTAGTGAAGGTTCACTAGAAAGAACGATCAAGGAGGCGACTTGGGAGACCGAGCATGATATGCGGAGCAGATATCCTCACCTTTTTTATGTCCCAGCTATGATTCTAAACTTGTTCAAGGACGAACATTTATTTTAGCGTGGTAGAATATAACGATCCAGCCAGTCATTTCGTGTATTTGAGCCCTGTTTCCCTATCTGATGTTTCATACATGTTTGGTTGTTGTTTTGTGACTTGAGGGGGTTGTCTGTTTGGTTCCCGAAAGGTTTTAGAGTGAAGTGGAACACTTAGTTCATTTGATAGAAGCTAAATTATAAGTGTTTACCAAGGTTTGACTTTTGTGTAACAATTTCGGATTAGTGATTTGATGATTATTATAGGTTCATATGGTAATTTTGAACATAGACGTATGTCCGAATTTGGAGGTTCCTAGGGTGTTTTTGGCACTATTTGCCGGAAGTTGATAATTTGAAGTTTTGGAGATTTTCTAAATTTGACCAGGGGTGACTTTGGTGATATCAGATGTATTGTGATTTTAGATTTGTGTGCAAAGTTTGGCTTCATTTAGGATTGGTTAGGCTTGAATCGGATGCTTAGTTTGAAGTTTGAATGTTCATGAACTAAAGCGAAGTTCTATTTGCGTTTTGGAAATGGATTCATTTAGTGGTGTTACCATATGTGTATGGAGGCTTTGGATAGGTCTGGTGGTGGTTATAGACTTGTTGGTGTGATTGGACGAGGTCCCGGATAACTCGGGTGAGTTTTGGACCATATAAAGCAATTTCGGTAGTTGTAGATTTTGTTGGTGTGAGGTTCTTTTTTGTGATCGCAGAGGCAGTCTCACGATTGCGAAGGGCATTCTTGATCTGGGAAGAGTTTCATTCTTGCGTTCGTGATAGTGAAGTCGCGTTCACGATGGGTGCGGCATGATGGAATTCGCGCTCGCAAGAGGCAATCACGTTCGTGTAGGAGGATGTCAGGCTGGAGGGAGGTTGGAGCTAAGCCTTCGCATTCGCAAGAGGCTGATCGTGTTATCCTAGTTCTAGCAGATCTTTTGCATCACGTTCGCATGGTGGGGACCGCACTCGTGTAGAGTTAATTTGGGAAGCATAATATTTGTGCTTCCCGAATGTAAGGCAGCGGCCGCATTCGTGAAGGCTATTACTGGAGCAGACTTTAAAAGTTCTAATTTCAGGATTTAGACCCATTATTTCATATTTTGATCCCTCGACTTCGAGAAATGGAGATTCCAGAGTGAAATTTCACTACTACATTGAAGGTAAGCAATTTTTACTCGTATTTGGCTTTATATCTCGATTCCCCAAGGATTTCTATACCTAAAACATAGAATTTTAAAGGAAAAATTGGGTTTTCGTCTACAACTTATGAGAGTGAAATTGGGGGATTTGGGAGTCGATTTGGACTCGGTATGGAATTAAATTATATATTTGAACGCGTGGGATTATGGATAGTCAGGACCTACACCTTGACTCGGATTTTGACCGAGTGGACCCAGGTTGACTTCTATTGACTTTTGAGAATTTCTTTAAAGATTGAAGCTTTATCGTTTGGAGTTGTTTCATATGGCTTTGTTTGACGTTGTTGAGATATTTTTGGCTAGATTTGACCCGGTCAAAGGTCGGTTCTAAAGGAAAGGCATTTTTGGAGTATTGATTTGGCCAGTTTGAAGTATCTTGCCTAATCTTGTATGAAAGAATAGTCCTTAGGCTTAGACCATAATTCTCTAATTGTAATGTATTTGATGCGATGCATATGTGAGGTGACAAGCGTATATACAAGTGATATGTATGAAAAATGACCGAATTAGAATCTAGGCTTCTACTATGCCTTGATTTGACTGTGTGCTTTCTATGGTACATGTGTAATTCTTGTAAGACTATGCGAGCTTATCATTTCCATGCTAGAGATCATGTTTTAGGATTATAATTTCCTAAATTTGTCAAGTTGGGCACTTGTGAAATTATCGCTAAAATAGTTTAGCCGTAGTCATGCTTATATATTAAATACTTATCCGCATTTAGTTATTATTATCATGCCTTTGTACACTTTATTGATGAGTTATGAGGATATGTCTATAATTTGTTATCTTGAATTGTTATGATTATAGTACATGTGGACATGTTGGGCAGATTGATTGGGTATTGGCACGAGGTTTCTGTCATGCAATTGTGATTGATGTTGTTATTGTGTTAAGGTCGAAGCGATAATTGTTATTACGGAGTGATAAGGGTGAGTATTGTTATTACAGAGCGATAAGGGTGAATAATGTTATTACGGAGCAATAAGGATGGATATTGTTATTTCAGAGCGATAAGTGTAGATATGGTTATTACGGAGTTATAAGGGTGGATATTGTTACTGTGACGAAATATAAAGCACAAGATGACATATGTATGTGTTTCTATTTTATGATTTGTTTGTAAAAAATGAATTTTCTTATGTTGAGTTATTATCACATGCTTTAATGATATATTGTGCGTGTTCTTTGACTACTAAGTATCACATGACTTGAACATCGTCAGTACTTCAACGAGGTTAATCTTGATACTTACTAGGTACCAATTGTGGTGTACTCATACTATACTTCTGCATATTATTGTGCAAATCCGGGTGGTGGTTGTAGCAGACCTCGTGAGTGAGCTTGTGGCAGATCGAGAGTATTCAAGATAGTGTTGCATGGACGTTGCAGACCCTTGGAGTCCCCTTCTATTATTTTCATATTGTTGTATTACTTTCAAATAGTATTGTACTTATTGAGTCTCATTATATATTCTGGTTAAAGCTCATGACTCAGTGTTACCGAATTTTGGGAAGCTGACTTATTACTTATATTTTTGCTTTATTGAGACTTAATTTTGCGGTTTATATTAAAAGTTCAGAGATATTATATTTTACTTTAGTATTTTGTATCATTGTTTGCTTGGCTTACCTAATCTTAGAGATCAGGTGCCATCACGACCCATTTGGGTGGATTTGGCTTGTGACAAATATTTGGAGACTACATGTCTAGACATGATTGATGCTACCTTCTTGAGTCCTTTTCTAAATTTTACCTCCTCCTTGACCACACACAACTTTTCTCTTTATGAACTTCGATTGTTACTGTCACTTTTTTGTTGTTGTTGTGGCTTCTGACGGTTTTGGGGGAGCTTTTTCTTTAGTGGGGAAGGGTGAGTTGAATTTGCGTATAGTATTCGGGTATTTTCTTTTGAAGTTTTGGTATTTATTGAAGATGATGATTTTTTTCATTTTCAATCTGCAAGTTCTAATGTTTATGCTTTAGAATAATCTGCAATAGTGGAAATATAAGTACTTCCATGACATGAGGAACCAAATTGTGCAAAATCTCAACTGTGTGTGGGTGATGAAGCTGCAATTTCTCCATGGGTTAATAGAAATATGCTCATCTCAGTAAAAAAAACTTGGGAGTCCAAATTCAGGTTCTCGAAATGGAGGCTTTGGCACTCTTTCATCGCATAGAGGAACAACACGAGGTCCTACTTCAAGTTTGATTACTGCCAAATTCTTGAGCATGGTGACTGGAACAACAAAAGATACTACTTCAAGTTCGAAAACAAGGCTAGAAAGTGAGAACCTGGTGAGCCTTGTAGAAAAATAGCGGAGTTGTTATGCAATTGATAGTAACGCACAATATGAAATTGTCAATGACACTAAACCTTCTCGGCTTTGATGTCAAGGACTTGAACATTGAAATATATGACTGACTTGAGGGCAAAAATATTGTAGTTCTAAAGGAAATAAAAGAGTTGGAGCAAATGAGCAGATGTTGGTATAACAAGGAAAGGGTAAGCTTGAAGAATATGGAGAAGCCAAAAAGATCTCGTGGAGGTAAAAATGCAGGTGTTTGTGGATTCAACATGGTAATAAGGAGTTAACTTTTTTATTTTATTTTATAAAACAACGAATGCACATAAGAAATACAACTTCATCGATAAATGGTTGGTGGATGGTGAGTTGATTTAATGAAGACAAAGCACTTATCAAGAAACACATTCCGAAATATTATCGCTACTTGTTCAAAGAAGAGGAGAAATAGAGGCAAAAATGTTACTAGATGAAAGCCTGGTAGTGCTTTCAAAGGAGGAAAATGAATGGCTTCAGAGGCCAAGAAGAAAATAACCAAATCTACAAACCATAATTTTATATGTGATTTTGCGAGTATTCATTGTTTATTCTCTTCTTATATATATATTATCCTTTTTACAATTCAAAAGGCTTTAATGTACACTTAGTCGGGGTAGGTACTTACAAAGAGATGGAGGATCTTCAATTATAGTTGGTTTCACAATTATTAAAGTTAACTTGCTTCTGGAGGGAACCAAAAATATAAATTAGTGGCCCTCACTTATCTATACTGGATTTATGCAGAATAATAATCATGGTGGATCGAAGTTCCAACCTGAATATTTTTTGGCTCTAATTATCAGTGTTTTAAAAGGCGAGGCTTGAGGCCGGGCGGTTTACTTAATATGGGGCGAGGCGAAAGCCTCGTAGGCGTAAGCTCCACGGATCTTTAATTTTTCAAATTTATGAATAAATAATATAGCATTATAAATACACAATAAATTTTATCAATACTATAGCTTAAAATATTACTCCTTCATGAGTAAATATAAAATTATTTTTAAGTTGTAAAACAAGAAATGTATCATAATTTTAAGAGACATAGAACTAAGACACGAGATCTATCAAGTAAAGATATAAATTTTGGTTATCTATTTTTAGAAGAAATATTCAAATGATATTGACCCTCACGATATTCTCAATTAGTAAATATGCAATAATATGGTTCGTTATTTGAGTTATGCACAATTTTCAAATTTTTATAGATAAAAAGAACTTGAATCATTCATTTGTTAAAGAAATATGAGAGTTAAAAATTCAAAGTAGTGAATTCAACACATGAGTTGCGTAGGAATTGTTGGGCGAGTTCCGAGCGTTGAGCGTAGGCATGTTAAGGGCGTACCGTCGAGCCTCACAGAACTAAGCTCCACACATGAGTCTCAAGGCATTTTGATAGTGCCCGCCCCGGGCGAGCCCTGAGGCGAGTCCCAGAAACGCCTTCTAAAACACTGCTAATTATAAAGGTGGAAGTTGCAATTTGTCCATCCTCAAAGGACCTATAGCCTCTTTTGGAAGATCAAGTTCTTGCATGAACACCTTACGATCAGACAAAGTAGTTGCATGTTTTGCTAGTGATCAGTCACTGTGTTGGATTCTATGTAGCAATGACTAATAATAATATCATGTTGTTAAACTTTTAATTGCATAATCTCAACAATGTCCTATAATCTCCATGGAGCTTTAGCTTTGCCTAATATCATGTATACCAAAATCACGGAATCAAGTTCCAGTGTAAAATTAGACTATTTATAATCACAACACCAAGTAATTCCAAATAAAGCTGCTTTGGGTTCACTATATTTTTTTAGTTAGGAATTGAATTGGTTTGGCTAAGACCATCACCATAGCACCATTTCTTTTCCTAATAATCCCACATGCCCCAACCTTGTTTATACCGGTGATGTAACTCCCATCACTGTTGATGTTGACAGAGTTCACTGGAGGTCTGCTCCACTTAACCATGCAGCTAGTGAGCTCAGATCTAAAGAGGTAGAAGAATTGCACCCAATAACCCGACTCCAATCTTTATTCATGAGACAAAAATCGTTTAGAAATTGTAGTTTTGATGTTGAAAATGATCTGGTTAAAGATACTTCTGTCAGTGGTGTTGTTAGATCCATCGGTTATTTTACTGGTAGGTGAAATGCACACCAGGTTTACCTCATTGATTACTGTTAGGTGGAATGCATCTTTAGAAAAAAGTAAGCTAATGAGTGAATCTATCGGTGCTAGATATTTCACTGATTGAATCTAGTGGTATTACTGCCGCAAGTATTAAGTAGGTGCTATGTTCTGATTTTTGGAGATATTTTTTTCCTTTTTTTGGGGAGGGTGGATATCACGACCCAACACCATCAGCCGACCACGATGGCACCTAACTCACTTGATAGGCAAGCTAAGTATAACAAATACGAAGTGTAAATACTCAATTGACAGAAATAATACACGTCTACTGCAAATTAAAATAAACAACAGTACTGAAACATAACAAATTTCCCCTAAAACTAGTAAATACAGAGTCATGAGCTCTAAATAAAAATACATGTTTGAAATGCTATGTAACAATACTATCTGAAATAAAGACAGCAATGCAAAATGAATAGAGACTCCAAGACTGCAGTCGAAATGCAGCTCTACTTCGTCTCTCGGATAACTCAGCAAGCAAAACACTGTTACTGACATCTCCGTCTAACACCTGGATCTGCACAATTAAGTGTAGAGTGTAGTATGAGTACGACCAACCCCATGTACTCAACAAGTATCATAACTAACCTCGACGAGGTAATAGAAACAAGAATTATAGTGATACTCACTAATCACTTGTATACTTCATAAATACAACAAGTACAAAACAATAATTTAATCAAGTCATGAATCACAGCAAGAACCACCATGGCGCATACAATTACTTAACGTACTCTGCTCCGTCAAAAATCCAGCATATAAAGAAGATATGCAAATAAATCAGATAGTAGTCAAGGAAGTTGCAAGTAAAGATGACATGCAACAAACAAATCAAACACTAGCTAGCTTTTCCATAGAATTTCTATAACAGCACCAGACCACATATCCGTTTTCCTCAATCCGCGTGTACACCACGAAGAAAAAATATGAGAGTGTAAGTCGGGGATTGGATTTATATCCACACGTTGCACGGTGTAGTCACATACAATAATCATAATTGGTCCCATATCGTCACAGGCTCAATATCACAATCCGTCCAGCATGATCACATGCTCAGTTTCACAATTCGCTCGGTGTGGTCACAGTCTCAATATCATAATCCGCCTGGCGTGGTTACAGGCTACCAGTCCAAAGCAAATATACAAGAATACATGTATATTATCAATGAATATCAAATTTCATATTCTTGGAATGGCATAAGTGATATACTAAGGTGTATGCATATGCAAAGTATGCTATCATAGCTCAAATCAGTTAAATTTCATCAAAAAACAATTATCAAGTTCAATTAAGAGATTAACCTCTATGCAATCTCAAACATGGTTCAATAGCTCACATATTGGTTACGAATATAAGATACATCATAGCATAAAGCTTATCAATCAATTCAAGGCATATCATTGCCTAAGTACTACCCCGAGGATGGATAAATACCCAGGTGCACACACATGGGCTCAATCCCACACATGTGCGCCACCCATAGCACATAGCTATCATAAATAATTCAGGCAACTAGTGCCTCAACCAAATTTAGGTAAGATACTTACCTCAAGCAAGCCATATAAATCTATAATACGTCTTTCCAATATGAATCGACCTCCAAATAGCTCGAATCTAGCCAAAATAATTTAATATCATCAGTAAAAGCCATAGGAAGCGGTTCCAAATGATAAAGTTAAGATCTTTATATAAAATCAAAAAATCAACCCTAAGTCACACCCCCGAACCCGAAATTCTGAACACCAACTCTGATACGAGTCCAAATATATGTGTTTCATCCAAATCTGATCTCAAATCGACCATTATATCATCAATTTTTCTTTAGAAAATCTTTTACTAAAATCCCTAATTTATTCACTTAATTCACCAATTAAATTCTAAAATCAAGGTTCGAATCATTAATAATGAACAAATCTGAGTCAAAAATACTTACCCCAATCTAAATAGCGAAAATTCCCTCCAAAATCGCCCAAATTCGAGCGCTATAACTCAAAATATGTTAAAATGAATAAAACTCTCAAAAATAGAGTACTTATGGTCTGCCCAGGCATACCTTTCGGTATTGCGGGACCAACTTCACGATCGCTAAGAACAACAAGACATTGCCTCAGAAAAACCCTATTGCTAACGCGAGCCAATGGTCGCGAACACGATGCACTCTACTGCTGACACTACGCGAATGCGGTGCTCTACTCGCGATCGTGAAGGCTAAAAGCCTAACGCCCCTACCAGCCTCTCCTTCTACGCAAACATGTCACCCTCACCGCGATAACGAAGGTCATTTCCCCTCCAAGCTACGCGAACGCGAAGAACAAATCGCCAGCCATCAAAAATACCATCCGCGAATGCGACAGTCCTATCGCGATTTGCGAAAAAGGAAACAAGAATTGAGTATCAGTCGTTCCAAAATATGGAGAAATGGACTGAAATACAAAATAGACTCGCGGCCCCTGGGACCTCGGCCAATCACACAAACTTATCCCAAAATATAACACGGACCTACTCGAGTCCTCAAATCACACAACACAACATCAAAACCATAAATCGTACCTCAATTCAAACCTAAGGAACTAATCCAACTTCCCAAATTCAAAACATACGTCGATCAAGCCTAAATAACTCGAAATTACCTTAATTTTTTCATGCAAGTTCCAAATGACACAACAGACCTATTTCATCTCCCGAAACGAAAATCCGAATCTGATACCATCAAAGTCAACTCTCAGTCAAACGTATCAACCTTCCAAACCTTCAACTTTCCAACTTTCGCAAAAAAGCAACAAACCAACCTCCGAACCTCCAAATCCACATCCAGACATACAACTAAGTCCAAATTTACCATACGAAACTATTGGAACCATCAAGTCCATTCCGAGTTGTCTATACAAAATTCAACCTCCAGTTAACTATTTCAACTTAAGCTTCTAACATTGGTACTAAGTTTTCCAATTCACTCAAAAACCTTTCCAAAACCAAACCAATCACCCGGCAAGTCATGTAACCACAAATACACATATGCAAAGTATCAAATAGGGGAAACGAGGCTAAAATACTAAAACGACCGGCCGATTCGTCACATTCTCCCCCACTTAAAAAAATATTCATCCTCGAACGGGTTTAGAATCATACCTAGAGCCTCAAAAAGGTGAGAATATCTGCTCTGCATCTCCTGCTTGGTCTCCCAAGTAGCCTCCTAGACCAGCTAACCTCTCTTGTGAACTTTCACTGTTGCTATATTCTTCGACCTCAACTTTTGAACCCGTCGATTCAAAATAGCCTCCGGCTCTACATCATAAGTCAAAAACCCATTAAACTGCACCGTTCTGAAGTCCAAAACATGTGACGGATCCCCATAATACTTCCAGAGCATAGAAACATGAAACGTTGGGTGAACACCTAATAGATTAGGTGGCAAGGTAAGTCTGTAGACCACCTCTCCAACTCTCTCGAGCGCCACAAAAGGACTAATATACCTAGGGCTCAGCTTTCCCTTCTTCTCGAACCTCATCACACCTTTCGTGGGCAAAATTCAGGGTAGAACCTTCTCTCCCTCCATATATGCAACATCACGAGCCTTCCTATAAGCATAAGTCTTCTGCCTGGACTGCGCTATATGAAGTCGTTCCTAAATCAACTTCACCTTCTCCAAAGCATGCAGGACCAAAGCAGTGTCCAACAACCTAGCCTCCCCAGGATCAAACCAACCAATCGTAGAACAATATTGCCTCCCATATAAGGCCTCATAAGGAGCCATCTAGATGCTCGACTAATAGCTATTGTTGTAGGCGAACTCTGCTAATTGAAGAAACTGATTCCATGATCCTCCAAAATCAATGATACAGACATGTAACATGTCCTCGAAAATGTGAATAGTATGCTTGGATTACCTGTCAGTTTAGGGATGAAATGACGTACTCAGGTCGACCTATGTGCCCACGCTGCACTGCTTTGCAAAAATGTGATGCAAAATGAGTGCCTCGATCCAAGATAATAGAAACAGGCACACCATGAAGGTGAACGATCTCCCGAAGATAAATCTGAGATAGCTGCTCTAAAAAATAGGTAGTCATGACTGGAATGAAGTGTGCAGACTTGGTCAGTCTGTCCATAATGACCCACATTGCGTCAAATCTCCTCAAAGTCCGTGGAAGTCCAACTACAAAATCTATAGTGATACGCTCTCACTTCCACTCTGTAATGTCAAACCTATGAATCAAACCATCGGGTCTCTGATGCTCATACTTCACCTGCTGACAGTTCAAACACCGAGCGACATACTCAACAATATCCTTCTTCATCCTCTAACACCTATAGTGCTGCCTCAAATCATGATACATCTTTGTGGCACCCGAATGAACACAATACCGCAAACTATGGGCCTCCTTAGAATTAACTCATGCAACCCATCAACATTCGGAACATATATCCAACCATGTAGACTTAATATCCCCTTCATCACATATAGTAACCTCCTTGGCATCACTGTATTGAACCGTGACCTTTATGAAAAGCAAAAGGAGATCATCATACTGACATGCCTTAATGATCTCCAACAAGGACAGCCGGGATACAACACAAGCAAAAACTCTACTGGACTCTGAAATATCCATCCTCACAAACCGATTGGCCAAATCCTGAACGTCCAATGTTAATGGTCTCTCCCCAACTGCAATATAAGCAAGACTCGCCATACTTTTAGCCTTCCTACTCAAAGCATCGGCCACCATATTAGCCTTTCACGGATGATAAAAAATGTTGATATCATAGTCCTTTAGCACCTCTAACTATCTCTTTTGTCTCAAGTTCAGATCCTTTTTCTTGAATAAGTGATGGAGACTCTTGTGATCCATGAACACCTCACGTGACACGCCATAAAGAGAGTGTCTCAAAATCTTCAGTGCATGAAAAATGGCGGCCAGCTCCAAATCATGTACAAGGTAGTTGTTCTCATGGGGCTTCAACTGACGTGAAGCATAAGCACTAACTCTACACTTCTGCATCAACACGCACCTAATGCCTACCTGAGAAACATCACAATAAATTGTATAAGAACCTGATCCTGAAGGCAAATTAGAACTGGAGTTGTGGTCAATGAAGTCTTGAGATTTTGAAATCTCTCCTCACACTCGTCAGACCACCTGAATGGGGCACTCTTCTGCGTCAATGGGGCACCCTTATGTGTCAATGGGGCTGCTATAGATGAAAACCCCTCCACAAAACAACGATAATACCCGGCCAACGCAAAGAAACTTTGAATCTCAGTAGCACAAAGACGGTCAGGGCTAACTTTGAACTGCATCAATCTTCTTCGAATCCACCTTAATCCCTCACTGGATACTACATAACCCAAGAATGCCACCAACTCAAGCCATAACTCAAACTTGGGGAACATAGCATATAACTTCTTCTCCCTCAAGGTTTGGAGCACGATCCTCAAGTGTTGCTTACGATCCTCTTGCCTGCGAAAATACACCAGTATATCATCAATAAAAACCATGATGAAGGAATCAAGATAAGGTTGAAATACGTTATTCATCAAGTGCATGAAAATTCTTGGGGCATTGGTCAACCCAAAAGACATCACCAGAGACTCATAGTGACTGTAGCGGGTCCTAAAAGTCGTCTTCGAAATATCTGAAGCCTGGATCTTCAACTGATTTTAGCCTGATCTTAAATCAATCTTTGAGAATACCTTACACCCTGAAGTTGATCAAATAAATTATCAATACGCAGTAGTGGGTACTTGTTCTTCACAGCAACGTTGTTCAGCTGCCTGTAGTCAATGCACATCCTCATAGAACCATTTTTCTTCTTCACATATAGTATTGGTGCACCCCAAGGTGACACACTAGGCCTAATGAAATCCTTATTAAGTATCTCTTGTATATGTTCCTTCAACTCTTTTAACTTTATTAGTGACATCTGATACGGTCGAATAGAGATGGACTGAGTGCCCAACACCAAGTCAATAACAAAATCAATATCCTTGTCGGGTGGCATGCCTGGCAGGTCTGCAAAAAACACATCTGAAAACTCTCTCACCACCAGAACTGTCTCAGCCATAAGAGTATCAACACTGACATCTCTCATGAAGGCCAGATACGCAAAACACCCCTTCTCCACCATCTGTTAAGCCTTCAAATATGAAATCACTCTATTGGAAACATGATCCATGGAACCTCTCTACTCTACCTGAGGCCACCTCGACATCTCCAACATCAAGATTTTAGCGTGACGGTCAAGAATAGTGTGACATGATGACAACCAATCTATGCCCATAATCATATCAAAATCAACTATATAAGCAACAAGAGATAAACCCTAGTATCCCAACCCCTAGTGGTAACCACACACGACCGATATACACGATCTATCATACTAGAATCGCCCACCAGTGTAGATACATTAACATGCATATCTAAAGAATCACGAGGCATATCCAAATAATGAGCAAAATAAGATGACACATAAGAGTAAGTGGAACTGGGGTAAAATAACGCTGAAGCATCCTTGTGGCACATTGAAACAATAGAAGAAATTGCCTCTGTCCTGGTGGGAAATGCATAATAATGGGCCTGATCACGGCGTGACCGACCTCCCCCTCTAGGGTGACCTCAATCTGACTAAGCCCCACCCCTAGCTAGTTGTGGGGTGATGTAGCTACTGGTGCTGAAGTCATAGGTTGAATGATCTGTTGTGGAACTCTACTCAGAAGTTTGGGGAAATCCATCTTGAGATGGCTCAAGTCTCCACACTCGTATCACCCCCTCCTATAAGTCTATCTGATACTAATAGCCCCAAGAACTGCTTGTGGAACACTGAGCAGATAGAGCATGGTAAGAACTTTGTTCCGACACCGCACTAAATGATGACTGAACTAGACAAGCACTATATGAATTGTGACTAGTTGATGAACCATGAGGAATATGACGAGTTGTCTGAGTGGGCCTAGAAGGACGACCTCTGTTGTAATGTGACGGGCCACCAGATGAGGTTTTGCTAAAACCACCTGGATCATGGGGCCTTTCGCCCCTACCGCTCAAGCCTATGAACCTTCTCTATACTTCTAGAAATCTCAAACACCTGGTAAAACCTAGTATCCATTTCGGCCTCTCGAGCCAAACTGTAACGTAGACCACAGTTGAGTCCATTAGTGAAACTCCAAATATTCTCCCTCTCAATGGGAACCAACCATGTAGAATGACATGCCAAGTTTGCAAATCCCATCTGATATTGGGTCACAGTCATACCCTCATAACATAGCTGCTCAAACTCCCTACGTAACTCTTCTCTACGATTCTGTGGGACAAACTTCTCTAAGAACAGAACTAATAACTCATGCCATGTAAGTGGTGTTGTGCCAGCTGGCCTTCCTGACTCATAAGTTTGCCACCATCTTTAGAATGCCCCTGTCAGTTGAAAAGTAGTAAAGGAAACTCCAATAGTGTCTACAATAACCGCTGTGCGGAAAATCCAGTGACACCAATTCAGAAATCCTTGAGCATCCTATGACTCTCCTCCACTGAACTTGGGAGGATCAAGACTCTTAAACAGCTCCAACATCTTCTACTCCTCATCAGTTAATAGGTGGACCAACCTCGACCCGAGCAGCAACAACTGGTAATACCCTTGGCGTCTGATAACCCTGAGCTAGCTGCTCCGGTGTACGGGTAGCGGGAGTCCGAGATCCTCCCCCAACATGTGAGGTAGCTAGTGCAACTGGTACAATACCCTCATGAGCCAAACTCATGCACACACTCAAGATCTGAGCCAATGCCTCCTGAAGACCAGGTATAACAATAGGTATTGCCGGTGTCTGAGCTAGTCCTACCTGTAAAGACCCATAAAAACTTCATGGCTAAAAAGAATGCCCAAATAGGTCCCCATGTTGTTATAACTGTAGAAATTCTTAAAACGGACCCTTTTTGAGTAAAAAGTACCCCGAGACTTAAAAGATATAATTTTCCATAGTTGCGCAGGTCTGTGGTCCACTATGCGCTCGCAGATCAGGTATGCGGACCGCATAGTGGTCGCATAACTGGAAAATTTGTTGTCCATTTTGAGGAAAGCTATGCGGCCTAGAATGCGATCGTATTTCACGTATGCGGGCCGCATAGTTGTCGCATTCTTGCACCTTGACTTTTGCGGAGGGAGTTATGTGACGCACTATGCGATCGCGTAACAGGTATGCGGACTGCATAGTGGTCGCATACCTAGGCAGCCTACTTTTCTTTTTGGCCCATTTGAGGGCCAATTATGCGACAGGAATGCGGACTGCATAGCAGGAATGCGATCGCATTCCTGGCCGCATTTCTACTTCGGGACTGTTAAATTTCTAATTCTATACCCGGCCCCTAGTTCATTAAAACACCTCCCCCCCCCCCCCNGAGGAGAGAGTGGGTTCTAGAGACAGAGAGTTCCATCTTCATCAAATTGTTCCTCCATCACTACTCAGGCCCGAAATTGATCAAGTAGGACACCATTTCTTCACTACAAGAGGTAAGCTTCTACCCATGAACCTTAACTTCAAGACTTTTGTTAAAGTAAAACATGGTTAGGTAAGTTCATGAAGATTGGGGTAGGAGTCTTGCATGAATGTACTAACTAATCATAATCTAGTAAAAGGAAATGGGTTAGAGTAATCTTTCACTAAAAAAAGGCCATTCAACCTAAAGGAACACCTAGTGTTTGATAGAATGATCAAGTGAGATCAATACATGATCATTGTTCCTAATTCTAAGTTAAATTATGCCACATTGTGAACTAGATTGAAGGTGCTAGAAGGTCCGGTGAATTGTGGTAGAAAATTAAAGGGGAATTTTGATTCAATGTATGTATGGCTAACTTTAATCTTTTTAGAGTTACCTTGTTGGTGTCCGAGTACACGATATGAAATTCGTGCTTGAGCATATGTGAATTGTTTGTCCTGCTGTGTCGAGTTGTACGAATTCATTCTCTAATTTTTTCAAGTCAATTACCATGCTAATTGAGATTATGAAGGGTGATTCTTTGTGCTTATCCTACCATGTGTAAAGCTCGTTAAATGTTGAATACATCCGTATGAGAGGATGTGCTGCAAAATGAAAGAAATGATAATGAAATAAAGTGTTGAATGTATCTAAGTGCTAAATGTTGTGTAGTAAATATGGGCTGATTTTATTGAGTTAAATGATTGTGGCAACACCATATATGAATTGTTGATTGGTAAGGATCATTCTGCCTTAATTTCACGTAGTTATTGGTTAATATGAACTTATGTTCATCATGACAAAGATCCTTGTGATATAATTGTTGGTGGTTGTTGTTGTGAAATGTGATTGTAAGGTGGGATCGGGTTACACGCCGCAACACGAAGTAATAAGGGTGAACTGTGAATGTACGGTGGGATCGGGTTGCGCGCTGCAACACGAAGTAAGAAGGGTGGAGAGGTAATAAGGGTGAGATGAGAATATACGGTGGGATCAGGTTGTGCGCCGCAAAAGATGAATAATTGAAATGAGTAACTGTGGAATCTCTATTTGTAACTTTCTGTATATATGTGTGGTACTTGTGTGGTTACCCTGACTATTTTCCAATTGTGTATTGTGTGATTCTACTTGGAATAAACTTTGTTAATACAATCTAGTACTATTCAATGGTACTAACGTCCCTTTTGCCGGGAGCGTTACATCTTTTATATGGATCCAGGTGGTTCCACAACAGGTAGCTCACACCACTATAGTGGTGTTTCTCCTTCGTACCTTCAGCAGATCCGGTGAGCCCCACTTCCTCTCGGGGCCGTGTGTAGTCTACATCATTTTTTTTTGTATATGTTATGCCTTTTAAGGTATAGCCGGGGCCTTGTTGCTGGCAAGTATTGTATAAACCCTTAGTACTCGTAGAGGCTCCGTAGACATGATGTGGGTTGTACATATATGTATTTTGGGCGGTAAATATGTTTACTAGTAATCGTGGTCCGAATCACAATTATTGTATGTTTTGTGATTATCAAATGTGGAAATGATAAAGGATAAAATGAACTCAAGTAGTAGATTCATGCTTAAACTCTAAATTGCTAATTCATGTGGAATAATCTATATTATAAACACGGGGTGATGCGTTGGGTAGGAAAGGCAATCCAGGTCCGCTTGACCAGGATCATACGGTTGGGCGCCAGTCTCCTCCCTCAGTTTTGGGGCGTGACAAACGTGGTATCAGAGCCTAAGGTTTTAAAAGTGTCCTAGGATGTCTTGGATTCGTGTCTAGTAGAGCCCTTCTTATCGGTGTGTTATTTACCACATCTAGAATTAGGGGGTTGCATGGACATTTAAGAAAATACCCTTTCATTGTTACTTTGTGCAGTGCGATGAAGTGGAAGGTGAAAACATCTTTATCTAACTCGTGCATTGTTCCAATTTTCAGTACATGGCACTCAAGAAGAGAGCCCGACTCGGCCCAGAGGCCAATGCCACCCCAGGAGTGGCTGTGAATTCTTTATCTGCCTGACTCTTCCCTCCCAGGCCAGGATATTCCTATTCCTGCTCCAGCGGAGGGTGCTGCAGTCCCTCCCGCTGATGTTCCTGATTCTTCTTCAGTGCCAGCTTCCGGTCCCGGTATTTCTGATGGGGACCTTAGGGGAGCTATATAGATGTTGACTCAGCTAGTGGCCTCCTAGGCCCAAAGATCACATGCTTCCCCTACATCCTCTAGCGAGCAAGGGGATTCTTCAGGTTCCAGGGTCAACCAGTTTCTACGGTTAGCCCCTCCAGAGTTCACAGGCACCGACCTAGAGGCTGATCCTCAGGAGTTCATTGATGAGATGTGCAAGACTCTCCGGGTTATGAATTCTACCGAGACAGAGGGGGTTGAGTTGGCTTCCTCTCGGTTAAAGGGAGCAGCGTATTCATGGTTTGAGATGTGGGAGAGCTCCTGTAGGGAGGGGAGCCCTCCGGCAATGTGGGATGAGTTTGTTGATGCCTTCATGGATCATTTCTTGCCTGCCGAGACTATGGCAGCCCGTGCTGCGGAGTTCTAGGTCCTTAAGCAGGGCAACATGACTGTGTGGGAGTACCACATGGAGTTCGTGCGCCTGTCCAAATATTCCATCCACATGATGCCGACTATGGAGGCTAGAGTTTGACGGTTTGTTCAGGGCCTTGATCCCTTGGTTTTTAATGAAGCTGCTACAACTACCTTGCATTAAATATGAATTATGGGAAGATCCTGGGATTCGCCCAGGCCACAGAGGCTTGGAAGTTGAAGATAATAATGAAGAGGGATAGTAGTAGTAGGGCCCGGCCAGCGGGCAATCCTGGAAGTTCAGTTGGAGGAGGGAGATCAGTCCTTGGGATAGGGTCATCAGAGCCATCCCAGTCCTATGCTCAGTCCTCAACCAGTGCCCCATCATCAGGGCACAGTTATCAGCAGGGGGATCGCTTTGGACCAGGTTCAGATAGCAGAAGGTTCCTTCAATTGGGTCGTTCAGGTGGGAGGTTTCAGTAGCAGCGGAGGGTCCCATGACCTAAGTGTGGGAGGTCTCATTCTAAGCCTACTTGGATATACCAGTGTGCTATAGATGTGGAGAGAGAGGCCATATACAGCGAGACTGTCACTCACCCAGTCAGGGCGCGGGTAGGGGTACTGCTCAGCCATCCAGCTCTTCAGCCGCTACATCTTCAGCACGCCCTCCAACTCTAGCAGGGAGCGGTACAGTTAGGGGTGGAGCACGGGGTCAAGGGGGACCCAGTCGGTTCTATGCTTTGAGTGGTCACCAGAGTGCAGAGGCTTCCCCAGATGATGTCACATGTATTCTGACTATTCAGTCACATGATGTTTATGCTCTTATTGATCCCGGGTCTTCTTTATCATATGTTACTCCATTTACTGCTTCAAGTTTTGGGATAGAACCCGAACAGATTCATGAGTCATTCTCTGTGTCGACTCCGGTTGGTGATTCCATTATGACCGTCCGAGTCTATAGGAATTGTGTTGTCACGGTGTGTGATCGGGATACCACGGCCGATCTTATTGAGTTAGAAATGGTAGATGTTGATGTAATTATGGGGATGGATTGGTTCTATTCATTCTTTGCTAAACTCGACTGTCGAACCGGGATTATGAGGCTTGAGTTTCCTAATGAATCAGTTATCGTGTGCGAGGGGAATAATGTTGTGCCAAGAGGTAGATTTATTTCCTACCTTAAAGCCTCTAAGATGATCAGAAAAGGATGCATCTACCATATGGTCCGGGTTGCGTACACCACTTCAGAGGTGCCTGCTCCCGAATCTGTGCCTGTTGTGAATGAATTTCTTGGAGTATTTCCGGACGAGCTTCCTGAGATTCCACCAGATAGAGAGATCGATTTCGCGATTGATGATTGCCAGATACGCAGCCAATATCTATACCACCTTACCGAAGGTGCCGGAAGAATTGAGAGAGTTAAAAGAACAATTGAAAGATCTATTAGAAAAAGGTTTCATTCGGCCAAGTGTGTCGCCTTGGGACGCACCGGTTCTTTTTTTCAGAAAGAAAGATGGATCACTTCGGATGTGTATTGATTATCGGCAGCTCAACAAGGTCACCATCAAGAACAAATACCCATTGCCTCAGATAGATGAGTTGTTCGATCAGTTGAGCATATGTGAATTGTTTGTCCTGTTGTGTCGAGTTGTACGAATTCATTATCTGTTTTTCTTAAGTCAATTACCATGCTAAGTGAGATTATGAAGGGTGATTCTTTGTGCTTATCCTACCATGTGTAAAGCTCGTTAAATGTTGAATACATCGGTATGAGAGGATGTGCTGCAAAACGAAAGAAATGATAATGAAATAAAGAGTTGAGTGTATCTAAGTGCTAAATGTTGTGTAGTAAATAATGAAAGTAAATATGGGCTGATTTTATTGAGTTAAATGATTGTGGCAACACCATATATGAATCTCTGATTGGTAAGGATCATTGTGCCTTGATTTCACGTAGTTATTGGTTGATATGAACTTATGTTCATCATGATAAAGATCCTTGTGATATAATTGGTGGTGGTTGTTGTTGTGAAATGTGATTGTAAGGTGGGATCGGGTTACACGCCGCAACACGAAGTAATAAGGGTGGAGAGATAATAAGGGTGAACTGTATATGTACGCTAGGATCGGGTTGCGCACTGCAACACGAAGTAATAAGGGTGGAGAGGTAATAAGGGTGATATGAGAATGTACAGTGGGATCGAGTTGCGCGCCGCAACAGATGAATAATTAAAATGAGTAACTTCGGAATCTTTAGTTGTAACTTTATGTATATCTGTATGGTACTTGTGTGGTTACCCTGACTATTTTCCAATTGTGTATTGTGTGATTCTACTTGGAATAAACTTTGTTAATACATGCTAGTACTATTCAATGGTACTAACGTCCCTTTTGTCGGGAGCGCTACATCTTTTATATGGATCTAGGTGGTTCCACAGCAGGTAGCTCACACCACCGATAGTGGTGTTTCCCCTTCATACCTTCATCAGATCCGGTGAGCCCCACTTCCTCTCGGGGCCGTGTGTAGTCTACATCGTTTTTTTTTGTATATGTTATGCCTTTTAAGGTATAGCCGGGGCCTTGTTGCTGACAAGTATTGTATAAACCCTTAGTACTCTTAGAGGCTCCGTAGACATGATGTGGTTGTACATATATGTATTTTGGGTGGTAAATGTGTTTACTAGTTATCATGGTCCGAATAGGAATTATTGTATGTTTTGTGATTATCAAATGTGGAAATGATAAAGGATAAAATGAACTTAAGTAGTATATTCATGCTTAAACTCTAAATTGCTAATTCATGTGGAATAATGTATATTATAAACACGGGGTGATGCGTTGGGTAGGAAAGGCAATCTAGGTTGGGATCATCCGGTTGGGCGCTGGTCTCGTCCCTCGGTTTTGGGGCGTGACACTATCGTCTCAATATATTCCGGAACCTGCTCATCCACTAGAGTGACTGGTGGATCCACGGGTGTTTCTCTAGCAGTGTGCGAGCTCCACCTTGGCTCGGCCTCGGCCTCTCGCGACCCCGCCTGTAGTGTTGGTGCTAGATTGTCCGATTCGGTTGGACGTATCCTCACCATTTGTAACAGAATATGAGATCAAAGGTTCTAATTCCATAATTAATAAATCCACACGAAAAGAATGCAAGAAAGTGAAGTTTCCTAACAGTTTTGTAGCCTCTCGAAGATAAGTACAAACTTCTCTGTACCGATCAACAAGACACTACTAAACTCTCTCATGACCCATAATACCTATCAACCTAGGGCTGTGATACCAACTTATCACGACACAAAACCATCAATCGACAATGGTGACGCCTAACTCCCTTGTTAGGCAATCCAAAGCAGTCTAATGCAGTTAACATAAACATCGGTATTGATACGTAACATATCTACCTTAGAACTGGTAAATATAGAGTCGTGAGCTCTAAACAGAAATACAATTCTGAAATGCTAAGTAACAATACTATCTGAAATAAAGACAATAGTACAAAATAAAATGAGATCCCAAAACTGCGATCGAAACGCAACTCTACCTCAGCTCTCGGATAACTCAGCAAGCAAAACTCTGCTACTAGCAGCTCGGTCCAATACCTAGATCTGCACAATTAAGTGAGGAGTTGTAGTATGAATATAACTGACCTCATGTACTTAGAAAGTATCATAACTAACCTCGGTGAGGTAATAAAAGCAAGAATTTAAATGATACTCGCTAATCACTTGTACAGTTCATATATCCAGCAAGCACAAAACAATAATATAATCAAGTCATGAATCACAGAAACAACCACCTTGGTGCACACAATTATTTAGAGTACTGTACTCAGTCAAAAATTAAGCATATAAAGAAGATATGGAAATAAATTAGATAGCATTCAAGGAAGTTTCAAGTAAATATGACATGCAACAACCAAATAAAAAATTGGCACGTTTTTCCTTAAAATTTCCATAACAGTACCACACCACTGATCAGTTTTTCTAAATTTGCTTTTACATCATCAAGAAGAAACATGAGAGGGTGACCCTAGGGGGGTGGATCCATATCCATACGATGAACGGCGTAGTCACATGCAATAATTATAATCGGCCCGGTGTGCTCACATGCTCAATATCACAATCTGTCGAGCATGGTCACAAACTCAATAACACAATCCTCCCGGCGTGGTCATATGCTCAATATCCAATCTGCCTAGCGTGGACACAGGCTCAATAAAAAAATCCGTCTGGCATAGTTACACGCTCAATATCACAATCCGCCCGGCGTGGTCACAGGCTCAATATCACAATCCGCCCGGCATGGTCACGGGCTACCAGTCCAAACCATATCACACAGAAACCATATATCTAAGAATGCATGTATATGATAAATGAATATCATAATTCATACTCCTGAACTGGTATAAGTGACATGCTAAGGTGTATGCATGTGCAAAATGTGTTATCATAGCTTAAATCAGGTAAATTTCATCATGAAAGTAGGAATTATCGAGTTCAATTAGGATATTAACCTCTATGTAACCTCAACCATGATTCAAATAGCTCACAACATGGTTACAAATATAAGAAACATCACCGCATGAAGCTTAGTAATTATTTCAAGGCACATCATAGCCTAAGCACTATCCCGAGCATGAATAAATACACCGGTGCATGCACATGGGCTCAACCCCACACATGTGTGCCACTCATAGCACATAGCTACCAAAAATAATTCAGGTAACTAGTGCCTCAATAATATTTAGGTAAGACAGTTACCTCAAGCAAGCCAAATAAATCCTCTAATAAGCCCTTCCCGCGTGAATCAACCTCTGAATGGTTCGAATCTAGCCAAAATAATTTAATATCATCAATAAAAGTCATAGGAAACGGTTCCAAATGATAAAGCTAAGTTCTTTAACAAAAATCAAAAAGTCAACCCTATACATGCACCCCGAAAACCGTTCAAACTCACCAATTTTGAATTCTCACTCCAATACGAGTCCAAATATATGTGTTTCATCCAAATCCGACCTCAATCATCAATTTATTTTTTGGAAAATTCTTTACTGAAATCCCCAATTTCTTCATTTTAGTTCACTAATTAAAAGATAAAACCAAGGTTGGAATCATGAATAAAGAACAAATCCGAGTCAAAAACGATTACCGAAATCCAAATCGTGGAAATTTCATTCAAAATCGCGCAAATTCGAACTTGACAACTTAAAATATGTTAAAATGAATAGAACCCTAAAAAATAGAGCACTTATGGTCTGCCTCGACATACCCTTCGCAACCGCGAAAAATAACCAAACAATGCCTCAGAAAAAACCTTCGCGGACGCGATGCACTCATCTGCTGACACTATGCGAACGCGGTGTTCCACTCCTGATCGCGAAGGCTAAAATCTTGACGCCTCTGTTAGCCTCTCCTTCTACAAGAACGTATCCCCATCACCGTGATCGAAAAGGTCACTACCTCCTCAAGCTACGTGAACGCGGTCACACCTTCGTGAATGTGAAGAACAACCGCGACTGCCTATTAACGGTCGCAAAGAAGGAAACCAGAACTTAGAATTAGCAGTTCCAAAATGTGGAGAAATAGTATGAACACACCCGAGGCCTCAAATAATACAAAACAATATCAAAACTACGAATCGCACCTCAATTCAAGCCTAAGGAACTAATCTAGCTTTCTAAATTCAAAAATTACGTTGATCAATCCTAAACAACTCGGAATGACGTCAAACTTTGCATGCAACTTCCAAATGACACAATAGACCTATTCCAACTCGAGGAACCAAAATCCGAACCCGATACCATCAAAATCAACTCTAGGTCAAACCTATCAACCTTCAAAACTTTCAACTTTCCAACTTTCTCCAAAAAACACCAAATCAACCTACGGAGCTCAAAATCCACATCCAGACACACGCCTAAGTTTAAACTCAACATACGAGGCTATTAGCAAAACTTCATTCCAGAGTCGTCTACACAAAAGTCAAACTCCGGTCAACTTTTTCAACTTGACCTTTCAACCTTAGGACTAAGTATCCCAATTTACTCCAAAACATCCCCGAAACCAAACCAACCCAATCACCCTGGAATGTCACGTACAAAAACTAATAGGTTTAAGTTTAAGTTTTAATGATGACAATATTATCTTATGTTATATTTTCAGGACTAACAAAAAGGAAAGAATGGAGATGCTCAGCAAGATGTGATTGATACAGGATTCGAAATAGGAAATAATGGAGATGCTTAGCAAGATGCGATTGCTACAGGATTTGGAATAGCAAATAAGGATAGAATGAATATGTTGTTGCTACATTAATGGTCAATCAGGAGAAGCAAATTTATTCGTCCTCAATCAAAGGAAATCAGATTGTCAATCATGGATACTCAAATCAAGAAGCCCGCCAGCAATTATTCTGTTTCCAAAATTAAGATCACTCCAAGCGTAAATGGATCCTTAATTCAAGTTTTGACAAGGAAAGTCACAATCGAATCTGGAATCTTCAAAGAGAAGGATTCGAAGAGGCACCCCTTAGGTCAAATCCCTTTTTGCAAAGATCTTGTGCCTCTGATTTCGCTAAAGACTCAACGGCTCTTTTCTCTCCTATAAGAAGGCAGATACTCTTAAGAAGAAGATTTGTGCACTTACACACATTGTATTTTGAATCTGTCTACTTCTTAGTCCAAATATTGTAATCTTTAGTTATCAATGTCTCAAAAGATAGGAAGATCTAGAACACAAAAGAGAGTTGTGTCAATCACTCAGAACTCAAGTGTTAATACTGTTTGTTGGTGGTGAACGCGTAAAAACCATTTGTGTTGTAAATTTTTCAAATATCTTAAGGGAACCCTTGTGACCCAAGAGAAACTGGATGTAAGTACCACAACATTACCGAACCAGTATAAATCGTTGTGTGTTATTTACTCTTACTTACTACTTTCTTTCAATGTACATTGTGATCAGTCAACTAATACTTGTGTTAGTAGACTAAATTTTAAATAGTCAACAGTTCAACCCCCCCCCCCCCCTTGTACGTTCAATTGGTATCAGAGCAACGCTCACACTCTTTGCTTAACCGCTAGTGAGGAAAATATCATGGGATCTAATACTGTTGTTTGTGCTCTCTTTCAAGAAGGAACCTCTCATGTTCGACCCCTTTACTTCAACGGTCAGCATTTCTCTCACTGGAAAGTTTGCATGGAAACGTATATTATGTCATATGACATCAAAGTATCGTGTGTGATCAAAAAGGGAAATCTCCCAATTCCTCCCAAGAATGATGCAAACGGTCAAGTTATTGTATCTACTGATCCTCTTGACTTGGATTATTACACTGATGAACAAGCTGCTGTTATCACTTTAATGAAAAAGAAAAATCTATTGTACAATGCTATCAGTGGAGAAGAATATGAAAAGATATCAAGTTGCGAAACTGCAAAATAAATATGGGACAAACTGGAGGTCACTTACGAAGGAACCAACAAAGTGAAAGAGACTAGGATAAACCTCTTGGTTCGGGACTAAGAGTTATTTCAAATGAAGGATGGTGAGTCTGTAGAAGAAATGTTTTCTAGGTTCAACAAAATACTTGGAGACCTCAAATAATTTGGAAGACCTATTAAAAGTGGTGAACATGTTAGAAAGATCCTCAGAAGCTTACCTACAATTTGGCAGCCAAAGGTCTTTGCGTTGGAATGTCAAGATCTGGACAAAATTTCCTATGATGAGCTTAGAGGTGATCTAATTTCTTTTGAGAAAACTAATCTTGACAGACAAATTCAAGAGAAGAAGAAAACTGTTTCTTTCAAGGAAACTATGGCTAAACCAGAAAATGAAGGGGAAGAAGAAGGAGGAGAACAAGATGAAAACATTGCAATGCTCTCTCAAATCGTAACCAACACAATGAGAAGAAACAGAAATAACAGAAGAGGTAAGTCCAACTTCTGTAAAGGAAGGATGAGCAATGAAGCTGATAAAAATGACGGAAGGTGTTACGAATGTGGAAAGTTTGGTCACATTCAAGCTGACTGTCCGGAATTAACGAAGAAGCTTAGTAGAAACACGCAAAAGAAGAAAGCCTTCAGAGCGTGGAGTGATGAGTAAGAATCTGATCATGAGGAAATTACTAACATATTTTCATGTTTCTAAGTGACAACGAAGATCCATGAGAACTTGGGCTAATGGCAGACAACAACGATGAGGAAGACGACTCAAGAGAACCTCGTTCAATGTCAGATGAAGGAACTAGTGAGGTACGTACTCCTTTATGCCCTAATTGTTTTGAAATTCAAGGATTTGTTGATATTGCTCTTGAAGACATAAAAAGAGTAGTAAATGAGCTTAGAAGAGTCAAGAGAGAGAGAAGAAATACTCGGCCCTAAAACTAGAAGTGTGCGAAATTGAGCGTGATATGCTTCAAGATGAAGTCAATGAACTTAAGCTTCAATTGAATGGCTTGCAAAAGACCACAAGTCTCAGTTAAGTAAAGTCAAATCAGACTGCTCATCATAAAAAGAAAATTGCTTGTTCTTTTTGTGATAAAAATGGCTACAATATTAACAATTGCAGGAATTGAATTAGAGCTGAAAGAAGTACTGGTAACTCTAGTAGCTCATATTGCTCCTATTGTGGTAAAAGAGGTCACACCTCAAATCATTGCACGTTCTAAAACAACAGGAGATGGGTCTGGAGATCAAAATCTTTAAATCAAACTAACACTCAGCAGTCTAACCATTCAGGACCCAAGCAAGCTTGGGTACCTAAAAATGAGTAATCTTGTATTGTAGGAACACCGCAAGAAAATCGAAAAGGAAAATAGTATCTCGACAGCGTGTGTTCCAGACATATGACGGGTGATAAACAACTATTCAAATCAGTCATCAAGCTAGATGGAGGGGCATTTACTTTTGGTGACAAATCCAAAAGAAATGTTATTGGTGTTGGAAAAGTTCCTTTAAGCTCAACATGTGACGTAGATGAATTCTACTTAGTTGATGAACTTGTCAATAATATTCTCAACATCAGTCAACTATGTGACAATAATTATGAGGTTCATTTTAAGAAACATGGTTGGTTTATAGAAGACGAATCAGGTAATATCATTCTCTCAGGTAATAGAGACAGAAAAGTCTACACTATCAAAAACTTAGAAAACTTTGGGGATCAAATCTGTCTTGCTTCTATGATTGAAGATCCCTGGGTTTGGCATAGAAAACTTGGCCATGCAACCATGGATACTATTCAAAAAACTGTCTAAACATGATCTTGTTATTGGTCTCCCAAAACTAGATTTTTCAAAAGATCATATCCGTGATGCATGTCAACTAGGAAAACAAACTTGCTCCTCTTTCAATGTCAAAAACATTGTTTCCACCTCTAAACCTCTTCAGTTACTGCATATGGATTTATTTGGTCCTACTAGAACTGATAGTATAGGAGGTATGAAATATGCTTTTGTTATTGTAGATGATTTCTCTAGATTTACCTGGGTTATGTTTCTTAGTCATAAAGATGATGCTCTAAAGAATTTTGAAGTTTTCTGTAAGAAGGTTCAACGAGAAAAGGGATACTACATCTCTACCATCAGAAGTGATCATGAAGGAGAGTTTGAAGGCAGTGCTTTTGAAAATTTCTACAACGATCAAGGAATTTCTCACAAATTCTCTTCACCAAGATCACCACAGCAAAATGGAGTAGTTGAGCGTAAAAACAGCATTTTGTAGGATATGGCATAAACAATGATCGTGGAAAACTCTCTACCTCATCATTTTTGGGCAGAGGCTATGAGTACAGCATGTCACATCATCAACATATGTCTGATTCGACCAATTCTCAAAAAGACTCCTTATGAACTATGGAATGGTAAGAAACCAAATATCAGCTATTTCCACCCTTTTGGATGCAAATGCTTCATCCATAACAATGGGAATGATAATCTTGGTAAGTTTGATCTAAAGAGTAATGAACATATATTTATTGGTTACTTTCCTTCAAGTAGATCTTACAGAGTTTATAATAAGAGAACATTATGTATTAAAGAATCTATTCATGTTGTTTTTGTTGATACTAACCCTTGCCCAATGAATGAACATATTCCTGAAGATGAGGAAATATCTTGTGCTCCTAAGTCAGTTATTGTAGGTAAGAATCATCAAAATGAGTTAGCTAATCAACAGACTCAATCAGCTGAAGTACTATCAGAAGATCTTGACCTACCCCAGCCAGATCAGTCGACTACCGAAGAAAGGGTGTCTCCAGTAAATACTCCAAATGAATGGAAGAGTGAACTAGGATATCCTCATAAATTCATTATAGGAGATCCACATGAGGGCATAACTACAAGGAGATATCAAAAGAACAAATTCCATGTAGCTCTCATTTCTCAAATTGATCCCAAGAAAGTGGATGAAGTTCTAAAGGATTCTCATTGGATTAGTGCTATGAAAGAAGAATTAGATCAGTTTGAATGAAACAAAGTATGGGAATTAGTTCCAAAGCCTCAAAACTCTTCTGTTGTTGGAACTAAATGGGTTTTCATAAACAAATTGAATGAATCAGGTCAAGTTGTTCGGAATAAAGAAACAATGGTGGCCCAAGGTTATTCTTAATAGAAAGGAATCGACTATGATGAAACCTTTGCTCCTGTGGCAAGACTTGAATCCATTCGAATCCTACTCGCCTTCGTTGCTCACAAAGGATTCAAATTATTCCAAATGGATGTTAAAAGTGCGTTCCGAAATTGTTATATCTCTGAAGAAGTATACATGAAGCAACCACCTAGTTTTGCAAATGCCACTCTTCCAAACATGTATACAAGCTGACTAAAGCCCTGTACGGCCTCAAACAAGCTCCTCGAGCATGGTATGAAAGGTTAAGTTCTTGACTTCTAAATCAAGATTTCAAACGAGGTAATATCTAGACAACCCTTTTCATTAAGCAATCCAATTTAGGTAATCTTATTACTTAAATTTATGTAGATGATATTATATTTGGTAGCCCTAACTAGAGTTCTTTGTGAAGAATTTTCTCTTTCCATGAAAGAGGACCATCAAAGAGGAATTTGAAATGAGCATTGATGTGAGAACTGACCTTTTTCCTTGAGCTTCAAATCAAGCAGTCCCCTAAATGGATTTTCATCTGCCAAACCAAGTATACCAAGAAGCTCATCAAAAAGTTTGGGATGGAAAATGCTAAAGTTATTGGCACCCCAATGAGTCCAAATATAGTGCTAGATGAAAACAGCAAAGGAAAACTGGTTGATGAAACCATGTATAGAGGGATGATTGGATCTCTACTATATTTAACTGCCAGTCGACCAGATATCATGTTTAGTGTATGCAAATGTGCTAGATTTCATTCGGCTCCTAATGAATCCCATCCCTCTATTGTTAAACACATTATTAGATATTTAATTGGTACAACTGAGCTAGGACTATGGTATGATCACTCTAACAATTTCTCTCTAAGAGGCTTTTCAGATGCTGATTTTGCAGGAGGCAAGATTGATAGGAAGAGTACTGATCACGCCCAACTGTGCCTTATAAAAGAGAAAGCGGTCGTTGCAAATATAATCCGGTTTAAGTCCGGAGTCGAATCCTCAGGGAACTAACCTACCTATTACAACTCTCAGTGATGCTAATGTAAGCTCAGACACTTTTCCGGGTGCAGTATTCTTATCAATAATTGTTTGGATCTATTAACTAAAAGGACTGATATTAAAAACTAACAATATTTAATATTAAAGATAAATCAATGGTAGAAAGATCTAGGGCAGTGATTTACCCAATTGCTAAACTAACTCTGACTCTTTTGCTATACTCTCACTGTGTTACTCTATGATGATTATGAGCTATGGGTTATTGCAATTATCTCTCGATCAACTACAATAATTTACTAGAGCATTCTCTCGAACTACTCTAGCTGATAATTTACGCAGCTCTAATTTATCCCACCAAAGTTTCGTTATCTCTAACTCCACTTTTAAATTCAAGTAATGAATCTCTTCAATTACCCAAAAGTGGTGTTGTTCAACAACAATCTAACCTGGTATTCTTTCTCAAGCAACACCAAGCAATTAGACACGATTAATCAAGGGCCCATTCAATTAATCACCATACAAAGCATAGTTGAACAATCTTAGATTAAACCCGGATCGATTATAACAATATTGAGTCAAAACTTCATCTAACAATTGGTTCCATCAACCCTAGACGGATTGTTTAGCTACTCATGCTAAAACACAAAGAAAGCATAAAATAATTCATAATTCCCAAAATAATGACAAAAGATGGAGAATAGAAAAACTCTAATTGTAGCCTGGTTTTCTCACACTTGTTCTTGCCTCCAAAGTTAGTCTCCAAAAAAGCCTGAACTTTCTTGGACGAGTTTATAGGGTTTAAATAGGGTTAGGCTAATTTATTCCATTTTTTCACTTAAGTCCCTGCATTTTCTAGGCTCTTTCCAGATCGACCGCGGCTGCGGCAGAATGCGGCGCGACCGTGGTGGTTCGCATAAATTATGCCTCGTATTGTTTTGCCCACTGCGTTCCAGCCGCAGTCGACCTCGGTAGCGGTGGGCTCCACTCAAGCGATTCTTGCCTTTTTCTTGCTTCTTTTCACTCGGGTTCTTCTTGACTGGCCTTATACTCCCGCGATTGACTCCAAAACGCTCCAAAGTATTTTCCGAACGTGAATTATTTCCTGCAAAGTATAAAAAACACTATTTAGAGAATTTTGTTGTCATTTTTGCACTTAAAACAACACTAAAGTATGGTTCATTAAGAGTATAAATAGCGTCTATATATCCTACTATCAACACCCCACACTTAAATCGTTGCCCGTCCTCAAGCAACACGACCACACTCTACAAGCCTAATCATCACATGATACCTTCCCTACTCTTTATACCTAGAAGACTTCAGACATGTAGACTACTTCAGCGCGACATCCTACCCTCGAGAGTGGACTCCTTTATAGCCACGCAATACCCCTAATCGGCTCTCATATTTTGTGTTAGAGGTCCAGACTTACCTTCCCTTCATGAATCATGTGCCTAATCACTATAAAAGAGACTTATATTATTTACAAATCACACACTGAGAACTCGAATACGAAATTTCACTCACCCTCAGAAACAAATTCTTATGCCACAAACAACGCACCATAGGCTCGCCCGTAATGCAATACTCGACTAATCGAGTTTGTTCGGTCTAGAATCAAATAGGACTTTATTTGGTTGTAATGTTGGTTTCGGGATGGGTAGGATACATATGGGTATGGTGACTGCACCTCCCTAAGCACTCCACTACATTGTGTACTTTTAAGCTCTTGTATTGTCAAGCCTTCATTCCACCATTACATTATTGTGTTAACCCCTTATTCTTTTAATCACACTTTTTCTTTTAATAGACACCACCAAATTCAGACTTTTTTGTTTGGTGGCCTATAGTATTGCTTATCAAACAGTGCACTTTTTCATGCTTCCTTAATTCAACTTAACAGCCCCAATCAACCACCCCACACTTATATTTCTTTCCATATCCATTACACTTCGAGTGCTTCTAAGAAGTGATAGGGTTCAACAAGATAGGCTATTTAAACTTGGGTCAGGCTTGTCATGTGGTTGCCGAGGAAAATAGGCTTATAGGTACAACGGGGTTGACTAAGATATGTACCATTAGGTGGGACAAACATATACAGAAGGGTTAAGAAAAGAATGCCTATATCACTTTCCATACCAAACAAGACTACCATTTCGCTTTGTACACACATGGCAAGTTCTAGGCATTGAATGTTAGCACAGAATACACAAAGTCTCACTCACACATGTCACATGACGCACTTCAGTTAGGATCATCAGACACTCTACTTTAAACATTTGAGCCATTCAGGGACACACAATTTAAGGCCTTGTTAGAGTCGACTAAAAAGCCTAAGTGTCCCACTAAAGTAATCTTTATTTAGGGTATCATAGAGTTAAGGGCCCTATTTCCATCTTTGATTTTTTCGCCCAAGACTCCTAAACTAAAGGGGGGAAAACTAACTACACCTGGTTCAAATGAAAATCCTTGGAAAAGAACCGTGGTATAAAGAAAAACCAAGGGGTTGATACACTATATAACAAAGAAAAATCTTTTTGTGTTTTCTCTAGACTCACTTCCCACAAGAAACAGGTCCACTGTCGGGAGGAGTCCTGGGTAAATTTTTTTTTTTTTCGACTCAAAACCCTCAAGAAACCTGTTGAAAGGTGTCCATCTCCGGGCCAAGTCAACACTAATCCATATATATTCAAAAAAAGATAAAAAAAATATTCAACTACCAACAAACCAATCAACCTACCAACAATTATATATATACAACAACAAACAGTATCCCCTACCGCACAATTAAAGAATTGGCATGTCTCCATGGCAGAAACAATAATGCACAGTGAGGTAAGGAGACTTCCCTGGTGTTAAGTCTTCATCAGAGACAGTGGCCGGGTCGAGACGACAGGCGCGACCTAACGCTCGGAGCCAGGCCATTATCTTCTTCTCGGACTTAGCACTCTGAGTGGCTAGACTATCAACTCTATCATTGAGGTTATCCACTGAAGTACGTAAGCCAGCAACATCTTGCTCCAAGGTAGACATCTGGGTGCTTCACCGAGGCCGAGATGGGCCTGCCTCATCACAAAGTGTCATTGGCGGGGCGGTGTCAGGAACCACCTCGTCCTCATTGTCCACAGCAATAGGTACAGGCTGCTCCTTTCCCACTGTGATTTTGTTGGCCTTGAAAGGGGCCTTCTTTGTGAGCTTCCCATCTGTGAAACGATTCTCGGGGACATTTGCAGCACGGCACGGCCTGGTGACTAGTGAAGGGAAGTAGAACCCTTTGACTATCTCAGGAGATTTGATGAATATTTCATCGTGGATTAGCCTGGCCACATCAAAGTCATGACGGTTGACAAAACACCAAATCGCCATTGCACGAGGTGCATTTATATCAATAGTGTTGCTGGAAGGCAGCAGTCGACTACAGATGATGGTGAGCCAGCATTTAGCTTCCCAAGTGAGAGATTGGGAGTTCAAAGTGATGACATGCTTTATCCATATGGGCTCCCCTCCCAAACAAATTGACCGAACAATGAGTTTCCACGTGACAGGTGGTGTCTGGTAGGTTTGGTAGTAATCCTCCGCTCCTGAGAAGACCGGTAGCCGATATGCTCAACGTATTTCTTCAAGAGAAGCATTTACCCGTGTTCTTCTGACCGTGACTATCCTGTTGGCGTGTTCAGGGCAATTCGCATAGAATCCCGGACCATCAAAATATTCGCCTCCTCCGGTTCATCAAAGAAGACGTCCAACTGGTGTCTCCTCAATTCATGGAACATCTCTGGGCATTCACTCTGCAAGGCGGCCCTGTCAATAGGTACTTCATGCACCATCTTCCGGGCTGCCTTTCTTGTACTAGCCTGGGTTCTGTGTTTCATCGATTGAGCTATGGTACCTGACACAACAAGGTTTATTGTCAGAGAGGGTTCAATTTGTGTGACCGACGGGTGGTTACTCATACTTGACCACCACGATGGTCACATTACCAATTTTTGGCTCAATGTGGAAATTTTTCAAACACATTGTGTGCAGAGATCTAGACAAGCATATGTTAGCTCATAGTAGTACAAACCCTTCCCAATGTTAACCACCATATTCAACTAATCAACAACCGACTAACATGATTTTCACCCAACAACACCAAATCTTACCACCAATTCACGCAAAGTTAATTTACAAAAGAAAAACAATTGTTTTTACCAAGATATGGTGGAGATCTACCATTAACATATACATTATACAAAATAAAAGAACACAAATAAAAGAAATTAAGAGAGAAGGGAGTTAGTAGACTTACTTGAAGAGAGGAAGAGAGAGAAACCTGGTGGTTGGGGGTGGTGGAGATGAGGGAAAAGAGTGGTGAGTTTGGGGTAGGAGAATGAGAGAAGGAGGGAGGGGAACGTTGGGGAAGAAGAGGGAAGGGGAAACGGTTTTGTTAAGTTAGGGTTGGGGTATGGGTGGGTGAAGAGGGATTGGGTAATAAGAAGAATGAGAAAGAAGAAAAGAAATAAAAAAAATTGAAAAAGAAATAAAAAATTAACGAAATTAAAACTTACCTGGGCGCGATGGGGTTCACAGTGGTCGACCGCGACCGCGGTGAAGGGGAGTTTGGGAAACAGAAGACCCATTACCTACCATTGTTCGCCGCGGCCGCGGTGAGCCAAGCCAGAATAGACGCTTCCTACCGCGGTCGATCGCGGCCGCGGTGACGATATTCCAATTTTGGTTTTTTTTTGTTTACCTTACCGGAGTTGTGACATGGCCTTGTCTTCTCCCAATATGCACTCATAGCTCCATGTACACTAGTAAATGGGTTAGTATCATCTACATCAATTACAACAACAACACAAAAGAAAAAAGAATAGAAAATCATGGGTTGCCTCCCATGAAGCGCCTGATTTAACGTCGCGGTACGACACAGTCTCTTGCCATCACTCCTCATTTGTGTATTGGGGCTCCTACATAGTTATCACTACATTGTCCCCTTTTTCTTCACTCATACCAAGGTATTGTTTCAACCTCTGTCCATTCACTGTGAATTTGTTCGTCCCATCTTCTGATTCGATCTCTACAGCTCCACTTGGGAACATTTGCCCTACTTTGAACGGACCTGACTATCGGGACTTCAACTTACCTGGGAACAATCTCAATCTTAAGTTGTATAGTAGCACTAGTTCGCCAGGTTTGAAGTTTCTATCCAAGATGTGCTTGTCATGCATCAATTTCATCCTTTCTTTATACAGTCGAGCGCTCTCGAATGCGTGGAACCGGAATTCCTCGAGCTCATGCAGCCCATTAACTCTGTTGGTGCCTGTTGTTTCCATGTCCAAGTTCAATTGCCTCAGTGCCCATATTGCTCTATGTTAGAGCTCAACCGGAAGGTGGCATGCCTTACCAAACACCAACTTGTAAGGTGACATACCAATTGGAGTTTTAAAGGCTGTGTGACATGCCCACAATGCATCGTCCAACTTCATGGCCCAATCTATTTTTATTGCATTCACCATTTTTGAGAGGAAACTTTTGATTTCCCTGTTGGACACTTCAACCTGCCCGCTTGTTTGTGGGTGGTACGGTGAGGCTACCTTGTGGCGAACGCCATACTTCTCCAACAAGCGTGCAAACGCTCTATTGCAGAAGTTAGATCCACCATCACTGATTATGGCCCGGGGGGTGCCAAAACAGGTGAAGATGTTTTTTCTAGGAAATTGGTCACCCCCTTTGCATTGTTGGTTGGGAGAGTAACTGCTTCGACCCACTTCGAGACATAGTCAACGGCCACCAGTATATACTTGTTACTGTAAGAGCTGACAAATGGCCCCATGAAGTCGATTCCCCATATGTCAAATACTTCCATCTCTTGGATTGTGGTCATTGGCATCTCATGACGACCGGATATGTTGCCCGTCTTTTGACATTCATCGCAGCTTTTTACCCGGGCATGAGAATCCTTGAACAATGTAGGCCAGTATAGTCCTGATTATAGTACCTTTGCTGCTGTTCGGACTCCTCCAAAGTGTCCCCCATATGGCGAAGCGTGACACGCCTGCAAAACAGAGGGGTGATGTTGCTCGGGGATACACCGCCGGATCATATTATCAATACATATTTTGAAAAATAAAGGCTCATCCAAATAATAATCACGACAATCCCGGAAAAACTTTTTCTTTTCACTCAAGGAGAAATCGTGCGGTACTATACCACATGCCAAGTAGTTAGCAATATCAGCATAACATGGTGCCTCCTCCATTGTCATTGCCAGTAATTGCTCATCCGGGAAAGTCTTGATGATATCTCCAACCTCTGTTCTCTTTTCTGCTCCTTCCAACCTGGAGAGGTGGTCTGCCACTTGGTTGTATGTTCCCTTCCGGTCACGAATTTCCAGGTCAAACTCTTGTAGCAACAGAACCCAGCGAATCAGGCGGGGTTTTGACTCCTTCTTTGCTATCAAGTACCTAATGGCTGCACGGTCAGTATAAACAATAACTTTTGAGCCAATCTAATATGACTTGAATTTGTCGAAGGCAAACACTACAACGAGCATTTCCTTTTCAGTGACCGTGTAGTTCAACTGTGCACCACTAAGTGTCATACTTGCATAGTAGATGGGGTGCATAATTTTCTCCTTGCGCTGCCCCAAGACCGCTCCTATCACATAATCACTAGCATCTCACATCAGTTTAAATGGTTGCTCCCAATCGGGTGCAACAAAGATGGGTGCGGTCACCAGTCTCTTTTTCAGATCCTCAAATGCCAACCTGCAAACATCACAAAACACAAAGTGCTGGTCTTTTTCAAGCATCTTACATAAAGGGTTAGCAATTTTTGAAAAATCCTTGATAAACTGCCTGAAGAATCCGGCGTGCCCAAGGAAACTCCTCACTGCTTTCACTAAAGTAGGTGGTGGTAGCTTCTCAATCACGTCAACTTTCATATAGTCTAATTCAATCCCCTTTTTGGACACTCTATGTCCCAGCACGATTCCTTCTTGTGCCATAAAATGGCACTTTTTCCAGTTCAGCACCAGATTTTTTTCCACACATTGTTTGAGCACCCTTTTGAGGTTATGGAGACAATCTTCGAATGAATCTCCTACGAGTGAGATATCATCCATAAACACTTCCATAATGTCTTCGACCATGTCGGTAAAGATGGCTAACATACACCGCTGCAATGTGGTCGGTGCATTGCAAAGCCCAAAGGGCATTCTCCGAAAGGCAAAGATGCCATACAGACATGTAAAGGACTTTTTTTCTCTATCTTTCGAGGCTATTGATATTTGATTGTACCCCGAGTATCCGTCCAATAAACAAAAGTGGGATCGCCTAGCTAATCTATCCAACATCTGGTCAATGAATGGCAAGGGGAAATGGTCCTTTCGGGTGGCTGCATTTAGTTTCCTATAATCCATGCAGATCCTCCACACGATGACTGTCCGAGTTGGGATCAACTCGTTATTCTCATTTTGTACAACAGTCATTCCACCATTTTTTGGTACACACTAAACAGGGCTCACCCAATTGCTGTCAGAGATGGGAAAGATGATGCCCGCTTCTAGCCACTTAATCACCTCCTTTTTCACTACCTCTTTCATGTTCGGGTTCAACCTTTGTTGATGTTCCCTGGAAGGTTTGTGCCCTTATTCCAGAAGAATCTTGTTCATGCAGAAGGCCGCGCTGATACCTTTTATGTTTGCCATGGTCTAACCAATGGCAGTTTTGCACTCTTGCAACACTTTCTGTAATTGTTCAACCTACACAGCAAGCAAACCAGATGATATGATAATAGGTAAAGTAGAGTTGGGACCCAAGAAGGAAAACCTGAGGTGGGCTGGAAGTGGCTTCAGCTCCAGTTGTGGTGGTGTCTCAACTGATGGTTTTGCAGGTGGTGAGGCTCTTTCTTCTGAATATAGGGGCTCAAATCGGGGTTCTCTCTTCCCAAATCCTTGGCCTTCGAGTGCCATAACCCACTCTGCCAAGCCTTCGTCATCCATTTCCTCTAAATTTGTCAAACAAGCTCCCAATGGATCTTTGGAATTAAGGGTCTCATCTTCATCATGTAGGATCACATCCACCGCCTCCACTAGGGAGAAATTTGCATATTCACTGGGTCTCCTCATGGATTGTTGGACGTTGAATATTACTTCTTCATCGTTCAACCTGATTTTTAATTTCCGAGTCTCACAATCAATCAGTACTCTCCTAGTGGCTAAAAATGGCCTTCCCAAAATGATGGTAATCTCCTCGTCGACTTAGCAGTCCAGAATGACAAAGTTAGCAGGGAATACAAACTTCCTCACTTGCACCAGCACATCATCAAGAATCCCTGTCGGTCTTTTAACTGTGCAGTCAGCCAATTGCATTAGCATAGAAGTCGGCCTAGCTCTGCCAATGCCCAGCTTTGTGTAGATTGCCAATGCTGGCTCCTAAGTCACACAATGCTTTTGCAAATGCATAAATTCCAATGGTGCATGGAATAGTGAAACTACCTGGATCAGACATCTTTTGAGCCATGTATCTAGTCACTATCGCACTGCATGTCTGTGTCAGAGTCACTATGGGCAGGTCCTGAAAATCAAATTTCCGTGACATCAGGTCTTTCATCATCTTTGCATAGCCTGGAATTTCCCTCAAGGAATCCATCAAAGGATTCAATTGAATCTGACGAATCATCTCTATAAATTTCCTTTATTGATCCTCTTTCTTTTGTTCTACTAATCTCTGAGGGAATGGTGCAGGCATCACTTTTTGTCCACTACTTGATGGCTGTTCTTTGTTAGAATTTTGTGGCACAAGAGGAGCCACTTGTTCTGTAACTTTTCACTTTCTTTGGCTTTACCCTTTTCAACCTGGGCTTGTTCAACCACCACTTCAGTGAGTTTTGCTGATTCATCTATCTCGACTGGAACTAGAGTGGATGGCATAGTCTCTCTTCTGGTTTGAGCAACCTCTTGCTCCCTGTCTAAATCTCTCCCATTCCGGAGACTGACTACCATTCAGCTGATTCAGGTTTTGCTCCTTTGGGTTGATGTTTGTGTCAGCCGGCAATGCTCCCTAGGAGCGGTTATTTAAGTCCATGGACAGCTTCCCCAGTTGAGTTTCAATCCCCTTTATTGTTGAATTGTGTGCTGCCAACTTTTCCTGCATCTTACCGTTTTGTGCCAATGAGTTGCTGCAGCATACCCTTGATCTCCACCATGTTGTTGTCTTGCTGCTGATGAGGTGGTTGGTATGTCATTTGTTGCTGGTGTTGCTGTTGATAGCCATGTTGTCTCTGATATGGAACCACTTAGCCTTGTGGTCGTACACCTCCGGGTTGTGGTATGTTAGGTTTGTATTGCTGGTTGAGTGATGGCCCCCACTGTTGTCCTCCTTGTCTCTGACCCCTAAAATTGTTAACATAATTCATATCTTCTCTGGGACCTTGGTTATCACCTTCTCCACTCCGTGAACACACATAAGATTGATTGATGCAAGGGGTACACAGTCCTCTATTTGTTGTATCAATGATATGCAATTTCTTTGTACCCATCTCGTCAATCTTCTTCGTCAGCATACTCATCTGAGTCATGAGTGTGGCTATGTTCTCTGCATGTGAATTATTTGGGTCAAGAGGAACTGAATGCACTATTGGTGTCAGGGTCATACCTCTCATCATCCATCCTGAATTCTAAGCCATCTTGTCAAGAAGGACTTTGCACTCAGTAAATGTCTTGCTCAGAAAAGCACCCCCAGCCGAAGCGTCCATATTTGCTTTCAAATTGTCCGCTAGCCCCATGTAGAATCTCTCGCCGAGCATCTTGTCTGGAACACCATGGTGAGGACACTTCACTAGCATCCATATGAATCTTTCCCAAGTTTCCTGAAAGGTCTCAATGGGCTTCTGCTTGTACTGCAATATCTCATCATACTGTATTACAGTCTTGTTGGGAGGGTAGAACTTATTCAGGAACTGCTTAACTAATTCCTCCCATGTGGCAATTGAGTTTATTGGGAGTGAATTCAGCCAAATCTGAGATTCCCCAGTCACTGAGAAAGGGAACAGTAGCAGCTTGATGGCTTCCGGAGTCACATTTGGCTGCCTTTGGATCACATAAATTGACAGAAAATTTTTCAGGTGTTGTTGAGGATCTTCAATGTGTGACCCGAAGAACAATCCCTTATTCTACAGAAGATGCAGCATATTGTTGGTAACCTGAAATGTCTCTACTTGTATTTGGGGTACAACAATGGCGGTGTCCAGGTTATCAGTTGTTGGTTGTGCCCAATCATAGAGTGCAGCTTCTGGCACAAGAGGTGCCACCCCTCCATTGTTTGGTACAAGAGGTACCCGGTTGTTTGCATGACGTTATCCACATTTTCCATTTCAAGTTGCGATAAGTGTTTGTCCTTCTTGTTAGCACGATTTATTTCTCGGATGTTTTCTCGGGGTCTAAGAGTCCTTCAAGAAGTTCACCAGTCCTCAAAGAGTTTCTAGGCATACACCTGCTTCACACAAGAATTCAAACGTGAGAATTTCAATGAAAAATTATTTAACACCGTAGAAAATTGAGCTAAACTAATAATTTTAGCAATACTTCTAAGTTGTAACAAATAACACCGTTAGTTCCTCGGCAACGACGCCAAAATTTGATCACGCCCAACTGTGCCTTATAAAAGACAAAGCGGTCGTTGCAAATATAATCCGGTTTAAAGTGCGGAGTCAAATCCTCAGGGAACTAACCTACCTATTACAACTCTCAGTGATGCTAATGTAAGCTCAGACACTTTTCCGGGTGCAATATTTTTATCAATAATTGTTTGGATTTATTAACTAAAAGGAATGATATTAAAAACTAACAATATTTAATATTAAAGATAAATCAATGGTAGAAAGATCTAGGGCAGTGATTTCCCCAATTGCTAAACTAATTCTGACTCTTTTGCTATACTCTCGCCATGTTACTCTATGAGGATTATGAGTTATGGGTTATTGCAATTATCTCTTGATCAACTACAATAATGTACTAGAGCATTCTCTCGAACTACTCTAGCTGATAACTTACGCAGCTCTAATTTATCCCACCAAAGTTTCGTTATCTCTAACCCCACTTTTAAAATCAAGTAATGAATCTCTTCAATTACCCAAAAGTGGTGTTGTTCAACAACAATCTAACCTGGTATTCTTTCTCAAGCAACACCAAGCAATTAGACACGATTAATCAAGGGCCCATTCAATTAATCACCATACAAAGCATNCAAAAAGGCCTAAACTTTCTTGGAAAATTTTATAGGGTTTAAATAGGGTTAGGCTCATTTCTTCCAATTTTTTGCACTTAAATCCCTGCATTTTCTGGCTTTTTCCGGATCGACCGCGGCCGCGGCAGAATGCGGCGCGACCGCGGTGGTTCGCGTAAATTCTGCCTCGTATTGTTTTGCCCAATGCGTTCCAGCCGCGGTCGCGGTGGGCTCCACTCCAGCCATTTTTGCCTTTTTCTTGCTTCTTTTCACTCGGGTTCTTATTGACTGGCCTTATACTCCCGCGATTGACTCCAAAACACTCCAAAGTATCTTCCGAACGTGGATTCTTTCCTACAAAGCATAAAAACACTATTTAGAGCATTTTGTTGTCATTTTTGCACTTAAAACAACACTAAAGTATGGTTCATTAAGAGTGTAAATAGCTTCCATATAGCCTACTATCAAGTACAAGTGGGACATGTCAATTTTTAGGAAATGCATTAGTATATTGGCATAGCAAGAAACAAAATTGTGTTGCACTATCAAAGACTGAGGCTGAATACCTAGTTGTTGGAAGCTGTTGTACTCAAGTTCTATAGATTATGCACCAACTTCTTGATTATCATTTATCTCTTACATCTACGCCTATTTTTTTATGGCAATACTAGTGCTATCTGTTTATCAAAGAATTTTGTGCATCATTCTAGAGCAAAGCATATAGAAATTAAACATCATTTTATTTGTGATCATATAGCAAAAGGTGACATTGTTTTAGAGTTTATTAGTATTGATTCTCAACTTGCTGATATTTTTACAAAACCTCTTTTGGAAGAAAGATTCTGCCTTCTCTGAAAAAAGATTGGCATTGTGCCAAATTTGTAAATCAAATATTTCCTTGAATACAACAATAACGACCAAGTATAGTCCTCACCTCTACCCCGATAGGATAGAGAGGTTGTTTCTGATAGACCCTCGGCTCAAGAAGATGAAAAGACAAAAGAGACAATGTAAATAGTAGCAACAACACAAGAACCAGTGAATAGATGAAAGGCAGAATTGACCAGTAAATAAGGCCAGGCACTATGAAAACGGAAGAATAGTGTAAACAAAACACTGACCACTAGAAGTCTAAGACTAAATCCTATCAGCCTAGCCTCACACTGGTGACTAAATATGCTCAACTACCTCCTAACCCACAACCTTAATGCTCGACTTCCACAGCTTCCAATCGAGTGTCATGTCCTCGGAGATCTGAAGTCTCGCCATATCCCGCCTGATCACTTCTCCCAAATACTTCTTAAGTCGGCCTATACCTCTCCTCGATCCACCAACGCCAACCGCTCGCACCTCCTTACTGGGGCATCCAAGCTCCTCCTCTGAACGTGCCCGAACCATCTGATTCTCGCTTCCCGCATCTTGTCGTCAATAGGAGCCACGCCCACCTTCTCCCGAATATCTTCATTCCTAATCTTATCCATCCTAGTGTTCCCGCACATCCAGCTCAACATCCTCATTTCTGCTACTTTCATCTTCTGGGTATGTGAGTTCATAACTGGCCAACACTCAGCCCCATACAACATGGCAGGCCTAACCACCGCTCTATAAAACTTACCTTTGAGTAGCGGAGGCACTTTCTTGTCACACAGGACTCCCGATTCTAACCTCCATTTCATCCACCCACCCCCTGTACGTTATGTAACATCCTCGTTGATCTCCCCATCCCCATGGATAACTAACCCAAGGTACTTGTAACTACCCTTCTTGGAAATGACTTGCGATCCAAGCCTCACATCCATGCCCGCTTCCCCCCGGCTCGGCACTGAACTTGCACTGAAGATATTCCATCTTCGTCCTGTTCAACTTGAAACCCTTTGACTCAAGGTCCTGTCTCCAAACCTCCATCCTCTCGTTAATGCCACTCCGCATCTCGTTAATCTGAACAATGTCATCAGCAAACAACATACACCATGGCACCTCTCCTTGAACATGGTGTGTCAGTGCATCCATCACCAGAGCAAACAAGAATGGGCTGAGCGCAGATCCTTGGTGTAACCCCATAACAACAGGGAAATATTTCCTTGAGTGTTTAAAATATTGTATCTTATACTAGAATATTTTATTTCCTTACTTATATGTGATCTAATTACTTTTCTGTGTAAGCATAATTATTACAAGTACCGCCGATCAGTCACTTCTGAACCATCACTTCTGTCTGAACTTGGCCTTTCCATTAACCAAGGCGTCTCTTCGCTCTTTTCAAATTCTTCGATAAAAACCCTCTGTCTCCAACACTCTTCTCATTCTCTACCAAACAACCCTTCACACCATGGCCAAAAGAAATCCCTCCTCTGTAACCAGACGCAGTCGAAAGTTTCAAAAACCTCTTAACACTAAAGAGCCTGTGGATGTGGAGTCGTCCATTGACTCAGATTTTTTCAGAACAGACAGTGAAAGCAATGAATCATCTGAAAATCCTCTCATTAGCCAGAAAAAGGCCGGCAAGAGACCCATGGAGCAAATCCCCAAAAAGGCTGCATGCAAGAAGGGTAAGGTGGAACGCTTGGAATTTGGTCATAAAGACAAGCTAATCTTCTACGGCCCCTAGTGAAAAAGCAAGGTTTGAGTCCTACAAGTCAAAATCCATGTCTTATGGACGCTCTGTAAGTCTCTCTCTTATGAAAAGCTTTCATGTGATGTGACTGCAATTTTCGATTTTCAACACCTTTCCCCTTTATTTGACATAATTGGAAACTCTGTGTATGAAGAACCTGTTCGAATGTTTTATGCAAATATTTTCGTGAATGATAAAGATGATTTGGAATCTAAGATTTTAGGGACTAGAATTGTTTTGGACTCCTACCAATTTGGAAAGATCTTTCCACCAAGTTTAGTGGGTATGATGTGTTTGTCCAAAATTCTTGGCCCAAAGACTTTGAAGTTTCCTTTGATGAAGCAAAACAAATTTTGTCTTATAACCCCCCTTAATATTGGACCCAAAAATCTTAAGTTTGAACACTGTGTCTTGGCCCACATGATTGCCACTACTCTCCTTCCCATATCTGGGTCCCTTAGCACTTTGTCCACTAGATATGTCTCTGTCCTCTATTGTCTGGTTAATAATAAATGTCTTGATTGGTTTGTGTGGATTCGTCATTATATGCTTGAGAGTATAAGGGATATATCCTCCTCTGTTGCATGGCTGCCCTATGGTCTTCTCATCTCTCATATTCGGTAAGTCATGAAAGTAGATTTGGCACCCTTTACAGCCAAGTACATCACCAGTACTTATGATAAGACATCCTTTTCAATGATGGGGTACACTCTGGGTGATGATGGGTGGGTTAGGCGAGCCAAGGTTGAAAGTGCTCCAGCACCGGTTGAAGTCCAAAATGATCAACCAGCTTCTCAGTCGACTGCCTCTCAGAATCTTCAACAAATTCAACATTACCTTGATGGAGTCAAGCTGCTACTTGTTGAGATGAAAGAACAGGTAGATAAAATCAGGGACGTCACCAAAGAGATAGGTACAGATGTGTCCAAGCTCAGGATGTACATAGTATCCACATGAAGACAAGGAACCAGGGCTTTCAATTCTATGAGTGAAAAGATGGACAAACTCGCAAGGACGTTGAAAATTCCATGACTCTTTCTGCACCAAAGTGATCAACACCCTCAAATACTTCCTGGGAAGAAGTTAATGCATTTGGCCATGATGTTATGACAAACAATTTCTTTTGCTTATCCTTATCTTTGTTGGTGGTTTCTCTTAGACAATTTTTTTTTGGGTCTGTACTAACTAAGCCTCTGCTAAAGACACTACTTCTACTGCTCTAACCACCTTATTAGTATGTACGTTCTATCATATAATATTCTGTGTGCTTTTATTTCCATTTTGATTGATGTCAAAGGGGGAGAAAAATGTGAGTAAATACCAGCAGGAGGACCTGCAATTACAGTTATTCAGGGGGAGATGGAAACAACATAATCTCAGGGGGAGCAACACAACTCAGGGGGAGCAACACCTTCAAAGGGAAGTATCTTAAATTATTGTTTACTCCTTAATTGTCATCACCAAAAAGGGGGGGATTGATAGGTTTAAGTTTAAGTTTCAATAATGACAATATTATCTTATGTTATATCTGTAGGACTAACAAAAAGGAAAGAATGGAGATGCTCAGCAAGATGCGATTGCTACAGGATTCGAAATAGGAAAGAATGGAGATGCTCAGCAAGATGTGTGATTGCTACAGGATTCGAAATACCAAATAAGGATAGAATGAAGATGATGTTGCTACATTAATGGTCAATCAAGATAAGCAAATTTATTCCTCCTCAATCAAATGAACTCATGGATACTCAAATCAAGAAGCCTGCCAGCAATTATTCTGTGTCCAGAATTAAGCTCACTCCAGGCGTAAATGGCTCCTTAATTCAAGTTATGACAAGGAAAGTCACAATCGAATCTGGACTCTTCAAAGAGAAGGATTCGAAGAGGCACTCCTTGGGTCAAATCCCTTTTTGCAATGATCTCGTGCCTCTAATTTCACTAAAGACTCAACGGCTCTTTTCTCTCCTACAAGAAGGTTGATACTCATAAGAAGAAGATATGCGCAACTACACACATTATATTCTAAGTTTGTCTACTTTTTAGTTCAAACACTGTAATCTTTAGTTATCAGTGTCTTAAAAGATAGGAAGATCTAGAACACAAAAGAGAGTTGTGTCAATTACTCATAACTCAAGTGTTGATACTGTTCGTTGGTGGTGAACGCGTAAAAACCATCTGTGTTGTAACTTTTTCAAAGATCTTATGGAAACCCTTGTGACCCAAGGAAAACTGGATGTAAGTACCACAATGGTACCGAACCAGTATAAATTGATGTGTGTTATTTACTCTTCTTTACTACTTTCTTTCATTCTATACCGTGATCAGTCAACTAATACTTGTGTTAGTCGACTAAATTTTAAATAGTCCACAATTGCTCCCCCCCACCCCGTACGTTCAACAACAACAACAACAACAATAACAATAACAACAAGCCTAGTGAAGTCCCATAAGTGGGATTTAGGAAGGGTGAAGTGTACGCAGACCTTACCCCTACCTGATGAAGGTAGAGAGGCTGGTTCCGAACCCGGCAAGTCACGTAAACACAAATAAACATATGTAAAACATCAAGTAGGGAATATGGTGCTAAAATACTCAAAACGATCAGCCGGGTCGTCAAGGAGGGTGCAAGAGAACTCCATTCCAGTTGCTTTTTCTGGAACCTTGATATTCCGTAACCATTGCATCCTTGAATTTCCATTTTGGTGGGAACTGCAAGCATCATGCATAGTTTCCTACTCCACCCTTCATCTGTCTTTTAATGATGGCACAAAGCTGAAGGTGAAGAGAGTAAAATGAGATTATTTGTACTTGGCAGAATTTATGGGCATTTTATTTCTAAATTCAATTTATGGAGGAGGGTTGAGTGAGTTGCCGTGTGCAGCTTTCAGATTATTGCTATTCTGCTCTATAATGCCATCGCGCTGACCCTTGTTTTCTCTTACTATTTCAGATATGAGAAAGGATTTATCCGGGGACGTTCAGAAGAAGTCTATCATTTCCGTCAAACGGCCAGTTACTCCTGATGAATTGGAGTACGACTGATTTAATTTGTTTTCGACCAACTCTTATCATGGAATTTATTGCAATTTCAAGGAGCTGAGGTTAGTAATTCAGAGTCGGAACCAAGATATGAAGTTTATAGGTTTAGAATTCTAATCTTTTTAAGCTACTGAGTTTTATATTAATAATTTGTGTATAAATTAATGGGTTCGGTCGCACCCGCAATCGGAAGACTAACTCAGCCACTTGTTAGTATAGGCGGCATCATGATTTGGCTCTTGTAAGGTCATTAGTCTGAAAAGTATTGCTACAACGCTGAGACAAGCAGGGCGGATCTACGTTGTTACAAGCGATGTCACGTTTCGCAGAAATTTTTTACAGATTTTTAGTAAAATAATGATTGACAAAAAAAAGAAAGATACATATTATATATAGTATGATGACACTGCTCGACAGAAGAACTTGCTCCAGTAATAATTTATGATTTGGAATCTTGGCAGACAAATATTTAATGTTAGAATCTCACAATAGAGATTTAAACATATGATCTATAGCAACTTTTGAACCCATTTCCTATTTTACTAGAATTTTTTCTAATGTCAAGAGGATTCAATTCTTTACTTATAACAAAAAATATTCTAACAAGGGGGATTCAATTAAATTCCCTTTTCTCTACTTAGTTCTATCACTTTGCCTCATTATAGTAATTTAATTTGTTGGTTTACCTTTTAAAATATCGACTCCATTTGTATAAAGTTCAACGTACGCCCCTGAAAACCAGGTTCCTTCCCTTGTCATCAGTTATAAAGCCTAAAGGGTATTGAACTGGGACCATTCATTTTTAGCGCTTTTCACAAGGGTGGGGCATTCCAATTAGACCTATTGATCTTTTGATCACTAAATGTTGAGGAATAACTGGTAGATTTATCTAACCATAAAAGAAAGTGCTAGAAGTCTTGCCTTCATTTGAGGAGCTTCTCGTGTGTATTTGCCAGTGCATGGACTTCCATCCCTAGGCAAGTGTTCTTGTTCCTAGCAGCTGCTTGTTTAGTGCTCTATGAACTTTTTTGCATGTTTTCTGTTTTGCACCACAAGAGCTTAATATACTCCTGGTTTCTGAATATTAATACTGTTGGGAATTAGCTCTCCCCTTGGGCAATATGTGTTGTGCTATGCTCCATAATCGTTTCTCAAAGAGTAGGTTTGCCAAAACGATGGGATCGATAGATGTTCTCCGGTTACTTCCTCTGTATGTTACCACAAAGGAGCCAAAACATCTCATCAACCACGTGGTTCTGAGTTCGAACACTTGTCGCTCATTGGCTGGTTTCCCCCGAATGTGAAGCATCGCATGTTCCCTATAAAAACATCCATATTTTTTTCTTTTCCTACTTTTCGACCAAGCTTTTACCTTCGAGCTTTCCATCTATCACCAAACTTCTTCCAAACCTTCATATCTTCATCCTTGTTCTTCAACTTTCATGGTATTTTCAGGTTTTTACCCAGATTTCCTTCAAACCTTCATACTTTGTTCTTCATCCTTCAAACTCGTCTTTTCAAACCTCCGGCTTCTTTCTTTAAATTTTCGAAATTCCCCAGCTAACAATGGCTAAAACATCCAAATCTGCTCCTCGCCAAGTCGCAGAGGCAGTTGGTACTGAGGCAGTTGCTCCTGAAGTAGTTGCCTCGAGATGGCTTCTCCCAAGGTGGTTGCCGACGAACCGGCCCCCGAGCCTCCCTTGAAAGTGTTTATTCCCCGGGGGCTTCTCAATTGTAGAAACCTTTTAAGGTCAAGAAACCCTCACACAAACAGGATCGGGGTGAAGGAGCATCAAGGTACATATGCTCCATAATTGAAGACGTTCTTCTCATGGTCCGAAAGGAATGCAATTGGGAAGGCAGGGATGTGATAGTCCCCAGGCCCGAGGACGCCATTACTACCCACGTGGAGGGGTACTTAAGTGTTTACACTTACCCCTTAACACTGGGCGCGGTGGACCCGATTGTTCTGGATTTTTGCAAGAGGTATGAGGTGTGCCTTGGGAAAATCCATCCATCTCTATGGAGGATCGTGATCCTCCTTCGCCACCTCATAAAAATGATCGGGTCTCATTGGTTCACGATTGATCATCTACTTCGTTTATATAGTCCCCGAATATTATGAGGGGGACTGATCAAGCTTACTCGTCAGGCCAGCAAGGCTCCCTTTTCGAGTATTGATGAAGACCGAGATTGGGGTTGGCAGGGATGCTTCATTCGGGTGAAGACCGAAGAATTGATTTCCCCCTAGTTCATGCCTTTCCTTGAGAAGTGAAACGCATCTCGTAAGTGCAGTCTCTCCTTAACCGTAATTTATTTTTTAAATTTCTCCCTTTTCATTCATACTTGTGGTTGTGCAGCCGTCATTGGGGTTCCAAATGCAGTCCCCCGACTAAAGGAATGGATCGAGAACATTTGTACACAAATTCATGGCGCGGGTTTTCGAAGGGCCTGATGCGAGGCTAGAATTCATAGTTTAACATGTTATATGCCTTACATTTTATGTGCGTTA